>MDKI01137959.1:0-16389 GCA_005239505.1 Nicotiana paniculata
AAGAAGAACATTATCAAGATAAACTTACAAACTGTTTGAACCACGTATCAAATCTCGTATATACAACATCATGGCCAAATTGACTCACGAAGTGACTGTGACACATCAAATATTTTTAGTAGCTGGATCAATATGTAATTGAATTTTTGTAACTAATAAATGAAAACTTACTTGAGAAATGGTACAACTTCGGGACAATTTAGCAACACATGAGTTGTAGCTGATTTGTATTCCATATCACTCAAACTTCTCTTTTTAACATCCTTAGAACATCGGCCTGCTTGATTTAATATGGACATTGTTGTATATAATGGATCATTCACACATTCGACGGTGTGCCTATTGGGTCTATTCCTAGAACATGGCACGTTACTCTCAAAATAATAAGAACAAAAATGTGCATTTTTCATTGCAAGATAGGCTTCCCATATAGATCTTTCAATCCTATTCCTCTACTTAACAAATTGTTTACATTTTTCATTTGTCCTACATAATGTCATGTTAGCCAAGAACATAAAATATAATAGAATATTACATTAAACTTATAATATTACTTCTCAAAGGGATACATCCATGTGCATTGAATAGGCCCTCCAAGTCGTGCCTCGTGTACAAGGTGGATTAGAAGGTATTCCATCACATCAAAGAAACCACATGGTAATATTTTTTTCATCTTAGTAGAAGTTACATGAATGTTCTGATCCATCCGAAGTAGGTTTTCTCCCCTTAATGTGGTAGAATACAAGTCTTTAAAAAATAAACTAATCTCTGTGATGAGTTTCCAGATTCTTTCAGGCAAACCATAAAATGCAATAGGTACTAAGGTCTCCATGAAAACATGACAGTCATGACTTTTCAAATGGCTCAACTTCCCTACCTCCATATCTACTTTTTTTTCTAGATACGACGCATAACCCTCAGGCATTTTCAATTTCGTAACCCAATCACAAATTTGTCGTATTTCCTCCAAATGTAATGTGTAACTTGATTTAGGCTTGAACACCTTTCCATTGTTTGTTGTCTGCAAGTATAATTCAGGTCGCCTGCAATATTCTTGTAAGTCCATTCTAGCCTTCGGGTTATCTTTTGTCTTACCTTTAACATCTATCGATGTGTTGAACAAATTGTCAAAATAATTTTTCTCAATATGCATGACATCAAGGTTGTGTCAGAGAATATTATCCTTTAAATAAGATAACTCCCAAAATCTACTCGGTTTCGTCCAATTATGAGTAACACCATATCCAGGGAATCTATAAGGTGGAGCCTCAGTAACTTTACTGAAGTTCTGGACCCTCTCCCAAATTTCCTCACCTGAAAGTATCGGAGGTGGTGAAACATATTCCACTTTATTCTTTTTTAATGCATTTTTCATCCTTCTAAACTCATGATCATCAGGCAAGAATTGACGGTGACAATCAAACTACGATTGCTTTCGGCCATGTTTCAAAGTGAACTCTTTACCATTTTCCATGCAGTAAGGACAAGCTAGCTTCCCAGCAGTCATCCACCCAGACAACATTCCATACGCAGGAAAATCGTTAATAGTCCACATTAAATTAGCACGCAAATTGAAATTCTGCTTGGTTGATATGTCATATATTTCAACACCATCATACCACAACTGTTTTAGCTCATCAATCAAAGGTTTCAAATATACATCAATCAAACTTTTCAGATTACGTGGACCGGGGATAATAAAATTTAAAAATATATATCGACTAGTCATACACAACTCAGGTGGTAGATTATAAGGTGTAAGAAAGACAGGTCGGCATGAATATGGTGTCGCAGATATAGAAAAAGGCGTGAAGCCATCCGCACACAAACCTAATCGAATATTCCTTGGTTCACTAGAAAAATTTGGATATGTCCTATAAAAGTGCTTCCAAGCTTCTCCATCTGAAGGATGACACATAACACCATGTGATCTTCTATTTTCAAAGTGCCATCTCTTATGAGGAGCAGAACTCATCGACGAGTATAACCTCTTTAACCTAGGTATAAGAGGTAAATAATGCATCGCCTTTACATCGACTATATTCCCGCTGAAAAGCCTCTTGAAACGAGGCTTTTCGCAAAATTTACAACTTTCGAGATTTGAATCATCTTTATAATATAACACGCAACCATCTTCACAACAATCAATTCTCATTGAAGAAATTCCTAACTTAGAAACCAATCTCGTTTCCTTACAGAAATCACCAGGTAAGTTGATATTTGGGTCAACTAGTTCATTCATAACGTCAATGAAAGAGTCCATGGTTGCTTGAGAAATACCTAGTCAGATTTGATACTTAGTAATCTGATTGCAACGGACAGCTCAGAGTGAGGACATCCTTCACGTAGTGGACGACTAGCTTCCTCTAATTGTTCATAAAAACGTTTTGCATCATCATTAGGAGTTTATAAAAAAATTTCATTGGGCTCACCCCTGAAGTGCATCCAAAAAGCATCTGCAACCATATCCTGAATTCTAGAATCATGATTTGTATTCTCCACCGAACTACTACTTTCACCAACAACCATGTTATGAAATATTCCACGGCTACCATCGATCTCTCCATGATTATTCCACACAAAGTAATTCTCTATAAACCCCTTCCTATAAAGATGAAGCTTAACTTCCTCCGGTTTTTTAAACTTCACACAATCGCACGTGACACAAGGGAACGTAATTACTCCTTTAATTTGGTATGGTGAAAGTGACATTGCATGTCTAATAAAGTCATCAACCCCTTCTACAAAATCCTCCCGCAATTCCCATCGATTAGGATAATTTCTATTGTACATCCAAGTAAGATGTTCCATCTATACAAATAAAACAAGAATAAATTAATTTATTCAACAATTATAAATTAATTAAATCTTTTTTAGTTAATTAAGATAATTATTTTTTCCTAATTACTCCAAAATTAAATTATAGTAAATATAAATAATTGTAAACAATAAGTTCAATTCATATCCTAAGAGTTTAAACATAAACTAAAAGTTTAATTCATATCCAAAAAGTTCAATTTCTATCCAAAAAGTTCAATTCATATCCAAAAAGTTCAATTCATATCCTAAAAGTTCAACCCATACCCTAAAAGTTTAATTCACAAGAACAAATCTTAAAAACTCAATTCAATTCATATCCTAAGAGTTTAAACATAAACTAAAAGTTCAATTTATATCCTAAAAGTTCAATTCATATACAAAAAGTTCAATTCATATCCTAAAAGTTCAAACCATACCCTAAAAGTTCAATTCACAAGAATAAATCCAAAAAACTCAATTCAATTCATATCCTAAGAGTTTAAACATAAACTACAATTTCAGTTTATATTCTAAAAGTTCAATTCATATCCAAAAAGTTAAATTTATATCCTAAAAGTCCAACCATACCCTAAAATTTCGATTCGCAAGAACAAATCCTAAAAACTAAATTCAATTTAAAGTTAATAATTCAATTCTAACTAAACTATTCAAAACAATACAAACTTAAACATTCAATTTATACCATATGTAATCAATTCAATTAAAACAAGACCTAAATCCTAGATTTCAATAAAATGCAAAGTTAAACAATCAATTGAAACACCAATTAACTAATTCATAACTAATTAACAAAACATTAAGTTTATACACAAAAGAAATAAGTTGTAATTCAAACCTAGGATTTTTAGAAGGTGGAGAAGGAGAGGTGACAACTGGGCAGTGGCTAGCAGCGGGATGGCGACAGCGACACCAAGGGAGTGGCGACGCAGGGCAGTGGCTACGTGGGGTGGGGAATGAGATTTGTGTTAGGAAAATAGAGAAGGAGAGGGGAAGGTATTGAGTGAGAAGTATGAAAATTTGGAGAAGAGAGGTAGGAGAAATGAGGGGGAATCTCATATTTCAGATCTAATATTAGAATTGTCGCGCCCCCTCTTTCCTCGATTGGGTTTATGACATTCGATTGAGACAACTCTTTCCTTTTGGGAAAGGGGTTTGTGTTTTTGAGATTCGCCACCTAACAATTTTTATAGGTGCGTTAAGACACCAAAGGGGTTCATTTACAACTACGTCGTTAACCAGAGACAGGGTAAGGGCTTGAAATTATCCTAAGGGGAAGGTGTTAGGCACCCCTCAGGAACCACAAGTAAGGTTCCCGGCCAAACAACTTTTGTGAATTTGTACGGCTTGGCAAACAAACAAATAAAGACTTAAATAAGAGGGGATTTAAGTCTTAAGCATGCAGATGTTTGAAAATAGTAAAGAAGGTTAGATTTTGAAAGGATTACAATCTAAGCATATAAAGGGTATCCTAGTTTTATAATAATACGGATCACATCAATGCAATGCCCAGTATGACACTCCTCGAAGAGGGGCTACACGTGGTATTAGGGCATCGATCATCATATCCATATTCTACCTTTTCCCACCCCATGAAAGTAACAAAATCAAGTGTTGGTCTCGACCTCTATTGCATGCTTTTACCCGCTCCTTCTTATCAGTCCCGGAGGAATTTAGGACTTCTATCCTATAAGGGAGGTGATAGGCAGACCCTCAGGTTTTAAAGGTAAAAATTACTAAGGTGACACACAATAAAATATATAGGACTTCAATTAAGGGGAGCATGGAAAGCAAATAAAAGGCTCAAGTATACCTCCATACATAGTACACATAAACAACATGACTCATACACAGTTAAGGTCCAAATTCAGGTTCAGATCCTAAGCATGGTATCTAAGTGATAACACAAAGACAGATTTATTACATAACTCATAGAGGAAGTCTTAATCAGGCTTTCCTACTGTTTTTAAACATGCTGACAGTTGAACACTAATCACAAAGGACAGTTCTGGTTTTATTTATTTATGGTTGAATACCTAAGATTTGCCTAGGCGTGTAGCAGTTATGATGACAATTTCAGGTCGTTATACCTAATAGCATGCAGTTCTAAGTGTGGCAAATATTCAGAGACTAATTACCAATTTGTTAGAATAGGAGGACTGTTTTATACATCTTTATTTAGACTAAGTGTAGTTAAATGAGTATGATCGTATAACATGATGTCTAATGCAGAATGATGCAAATGCAGTTGCTAAAACAGGATCTCTAAATGCACATAGAATCACAGCATTATGCACAGTTTCAGGAATAACATAGGTGACAAGATTTAATGTTGTTTATCTTAAAAAAAAATAGGTTTTCTAAGTGCGGAGCATATTTGCAGCATGATGACTGCAACACATTTATCCTAAGACAGGATTTCTAAATGAAGTTTCAGAACATGTTTACAAGGCAGAACCACATAATAGCAATTTATTTTGTTGGTATTATTTACCCTATAAAAAGGATTTCAAAGTGATGATGAGATGCTGAAAATAGTACATATAAATCCTAAATAGCATGATATCTAATGCATGACATGCTTGGCATGTTGTACCTTAACATGGCTGCCATTGCGCATAGAGACAATAAACCTAGGAAGCATGATTTCTACCCTTAATTACCCTACAACATGCATATTACCCACCCATTTTAACTATCTAACCCCAGAGTTGTTTACAATTATTTATTACAGACCATTGAATAGGAATTACACAACTGAAATAGAAGAAAAATAAGAAGTTAACTATAGGGAGCCTACAGAATAGGCCCAGATCTCCATGTCCTCAATGCCAAGTAATGTTTCGCAGCCTTTTAACAATCCGAATGTGTCAGAGTTCCCTAAGGACCTCAAGGGATCTCGAGCAGTGCTCACACCCAGATTTCATAGCCAAGATACAGTAAGTACAGTATGGAATGGCCAGCCTTTGTGTGTCAAAGTTCAGAGGGAGCTCAAGGGTCCCAAGGCAATGCTCACACAGAGGGGGGCAGAACTTAATGATCTAAGAGTAGAGTGAGAGTGCTCGATATAGTTTTGAAAAGGTTAAGTAAGAAAATAGTTTTGAAAAGGGTAAGTAAGAAAACAGTTTTGAAGAGGGAAACTTGATTGAAATAGTTTTATAACAAAGAAGTTTAACCACTAAAAGGGCAGGAACACCAACAAGTTCAACATCACACAAAGGACCAGGAATAGTCCAACAATCACAAGCAGGGGTAATGGGATTTGAGGGACAAATACAGAGCATGTTAGGGCAAAACATGTAGCAGGCAGTACACAATCAGAAGTTCCTAAGGATTCAGGGGATTGGGGGATACAGTAGGGTATAGGATTATACTAACATAACAGGACCAAATAGTTCAAGACAGTAGGATTTACCCTAATCAAACTAATGTACCAAACATAGTCATGAAGATTCACATAGAACATGTATCAAGTACATAAAGGCATGTTGGTTATGACAAATAGAGTATAACTTATCATGTGAATGGAGTTCAGGATCCTAGTTACATGTTGAACGATAAAATAATAAGTAAAAGCAAATTAGAAACACAATGAATTGCAACAGTAGTAGAAACATGTTGCTTTGAGAACTGAAATCTGCATTAAAACATACCAATGAAGTGAAGAAAGCAGTAACACAAACAGGAAGTAGGAGATGCATAATTGTTAGCCTTGGCTTGCAGCCGGCTAACTTAGAATAGTAGTAACTAGCATTGAAAAGAGAGAGAGCAGAGAGTTTTTAGTTGTGAGAGAGAGAGTTGAACAGATTAGTTCGTGTGTTTGTGTTAGTGAAAGACTAGAGTATTTATAGTTGAAAACAGGTAGTAAAATAAGGTAAGAATCACATTAGCATAATAATTGAGGGACTCGAAATCAATCCATCAGAAAATCAGGGCAAGTATTCCCTTAAGTTAATGGGATTAATTTAAACGGTAAGAACCAGTAGCATATAAGGCAAGAAAAATCAGTACATGACTAATAAGGAAAGAGTCAAAGTTCAGTAAGCATAGGGTAGTCAATTAGGACTAGATTCAGAAAACTTCAATTAAGGGAATGATTCAGCGAGAATAAAGCACCACAACAAATAAGGTAGTGGATCTGTCGATTCAAACAGACAGGGTAGATCTTCAGGGTTTTAAAAGAAAACCTTTCAATCAAACCATCAAATAAGGAAATCAGAATCAAATCAAAAGAGGGTTATGATTCTAGACTTCAACATATAAAGAGGGAAGGAAAAACAGTCGTAGCAAACAGGCAAGGTCAGCAATATTGACAGAAAGAGGCAAGAGACGAACAAATCCAAATGAATACAATCACATAGAGGTGATACAAGTAGTAAAAACCCATTCGAAGCATGGTAACCACAGAAACTTAACAAGAGTCAAGTAGTCAGGCCAACACAAAGAACCAAGATAAAGAAGATCTTAAAAAATTAGGGCTATTTAACATAGACGAGTTAAAAAGTAGTAAGAACATAGAATCAGTCAAGATAAGAAAGGAAAGAGGTTTAAACATAAAGAGAAAATCAGTTTAAACAAGTGTAGAAGAAACTATTAGAAACCCTAACTTTAAAGAAAGTAAAAACGACTTAAAGTTGATGATTTTTAAAAAAAGGTTTGAGAACAATGTAGATCATAGAAAGAGACATACTTGAATCGTTAAAAATAGTACAGATCTAAGAGATTTAAACAAAAGTTAGGGTTTCAAAGGAAACCCAAATAGAAACGGAAGTACCTACTATAAACTTCAAAGATCGTAACAGATATGGTGTGATTTTGCCCAAAATCACACCGGAGAAGCCATGAACAACCAAAACAGCAACCCTAAACACAAGTCGGCATAGCCCAGTGCTCTTGAAGGCCTCAGAGATGATGAGCAAGGCGATGGGGGAACCATTGGAGGCCTGGGGTTGAAAGGTGGTCGCCGGAGATGACCGGAGAGGTAGGCGGCGGTTGAGGCGGGATTAGGGTTAGGTTGAGAGAAGAGAAGAGACGAGAGCATCTGAAGGCGGCGGGGTTTGGGAAATGATGTAGGGTTAGTGGTCTTTAGGATTAAAAAAGGAAAGGGTTTATTTTGACCGTTGATCTGGGAGATCAACGGTCAGGATTAGACCGGTAGATGGGTTCTGGGTTTGGGTAAGAGTTTATAGGGTCTGGGTCGGGTTAACTGGGTTGGAAATTGGTCTAGGAGTGGGTTCAATTTGGGCTATAATTGAAAGCCAAATTTGACTATGATTTAAATAGCCAATTTCCCTATTTTAATTTTAATAAAATAATAAATAGTTTTCTGAAAACAATTTCTCCATACAAAAATGATTAAAAATGTATAATTATCATTTTAAAAATATAGGGGCCAATTTTACATGTATAAGATATAATTATATATTAAAATGGGCTAACATTGCAATTATATACGATTTAGCTTAAAATATACCAAATGTAATTATAAAAATACATAAAAATTATATTAATTACATTTTGGTAAAAGTATAGAAGTTAAATGAATAAATCATCATAATAATAATTTTGGAAATAATTATTGTGGATTTTATGAATAAAAGAGGAGAAAATAAATCAATTTTAAACCTTAAAATTATGGGAAAAATTATAAAAACCTCGTGCATGCTTATATATGCACATATATGCCATTTTAAAGGTATTTATGCATATTTAAAAATAAATAAGGAAAAATTAGGTATCAACAAGAATTACCGAACAAAGTTGGTTGGTACATTAAGTGTTGACCGTTTAACTATTAACCGACCAACGTTGGTCGGTTATTTAAAAAAAAAAACTAAATCATTTTTTTGTGTTTTTTTATTTCTTAAAATATTATAAACTATTTATTATAACTATAATCATTTATTTTATTTAACTATACAATTATTATAAATAATTATAAACTATAAGCATAATCTTTATAATTAATTATATTAGCTAATTACTATTAATAAATTATAATAGCATCTATCTAAGTAAATTTTCTAAGTTATAATTAAGACATGAGTAATTCACACACACATACACTATATTGTAATTGATGATCAATCGAATACATTACTACGTACGAAACATTTATCAATTGATAAACCAATATTATTCTATTTTAAATATATTTAGTCGTTAATTTGACCTATTAACTCGTTTACTTAAAAATAATAATTTATTTTGTTTCTTTAATTTGTAATATATATATACACATGTCAAAGATATTTAGTATTAATTCTTCTATATTTCATTAATTCTTCGCTAAATAATGCATGACATAGATTAATCAAAATAGGTCGAGACGTTTTATTTTTAATATTCATTGATATAGGTAGAAACGTTTTATTTTTAATATTCATCGATGCATCTAAGTAAGTTATAAGTCGATGAATCAATTTACAAATAGATATATTTGATGATGATAAATTATATATACTAATTAGATTATTGCTTCTTCACAAGTCTATCCCCAAAAGAACCCGACCATGTGGTGCTAGCGCTTCGTGTTCTTACACACACACA
The DNA here is from genome assembly GCA_005239505.1 of Nicotiana paniculata. Lineage (NCBI taxonomy): Eukaryota > Viridiplantae > Streptophyta > Magnoliopsida > Solanales > Solanaceae > Nicotiana > Nicotiana paniculata. The sequence goes on from MDKI01137959.1 coordinate 9,367, forward strand.
CACACACACACTTCGTTCTACTACTTTAACTATATAGAGCATGTTATAGTATATGTTAGTGTATCCATTATTTGTATTACAAAATAAAGTGTTAACGGATTACATTTATATTATTTATAGTAAATATTAAAATTATTCAAATGTTTGACCATGTTTGACCTAATAACCGACCAACTTTTTTCGGTTATTTTCCAGGAAATAAAATATACCGACCAAAGTTGGTCGGTAAATGCTTCCCCTGCAATAACTGACCAACTTTGGTCAGTAATCTTAAATATGAATTCTTTAAATTTTATAAAATATTTTAAATATAATATAATTATTAAAATTTAAAAAATTGTGTCCACATTACCGATCAAAGTTTATCGGTAATCAAAAAGTTGTTTTGACTAAGCAAGTCTGACTAATTCGGTCAACTTTTTGACCACATTATACCAACCAAGTTTGGTTGGTATTTAAATTTAAAAAAATGTAAAATATTTTTCTTGTAGTTTTCGTTCGTGTTGGACGATTGTTTGGTCGCTTTTTTTGACCGACCAACGTTGATCGGTATGATTTGATTGGTTTTTCCCTGATTTCTAGTAGTGTGAATTAGTAGTCAACCCCGAGGACATTGTCAAGAAACTAAACTAGCAGAAACTCCTATATTACGGAGGCTCGAACTAGATTCCTGCAGCTTTCTTTTGTCCGATTCTGAAGAATGCTATCTCTATTTTGTCCAAGTTGAGGAGCAGCAAAATTGGAGAAGATAATACGTTGTCTGTGAATGTGACTAATGGCTGCTAATGATAACGTGTCCGCTACTTTATTTGCCTCCCTCTAATAGTGTTTGACACCCACTCGTTTTTCCCTCACAATGTGGCTGATTTTATCTACTATTTGAATCTACCTCTACAATTGTGAAAGTCCCTATGATATCTGACTTCTATATTCGTTTATCCTCACACAATTCAAGCTCCACCTCATGCAACACCTCCTTGATTAATTCAGGCAATTGCATTTCAGTGTCGTCTTCTCCGCCACTCACCATTTAGGAAGACCTCTCTTAGTTTGATGTCTTTAGGTCTTTCCTCATCTGCTAAATGAGTATAGAGTGGGACACTGGAGCTCAATTATTATACCATAAAGACAATGTCTCCATTTTTCACTAACCATACCATGTGTTCCTCTACTTTGTCTCTAATTTTATACATTTGTCTCCAACTATGAGCTGTGTCTTTTCCCGTCTCTTCGCAAGAGGATGCACCCTCCTGCAAATATTTTGCTAGCATGAAATCTCTCCACAAGGAGTCCCATGTCCTGAGCTTCGACCAAGCCTTTACTGAGAAAGCATTACATAAATCCTGTAGGAACTTAAAGGTAGCTCCCCCCTCTGCATATGGGTAATACAAGTTTGACCATGATTGTCACACCCCGACCTCAGGGAGCGCGACCTGTGCTCAATCGAGATAACCCAGCCAAGCAAGCATGTACAATGCCTTCTACCCAGACTCACCCATGAATAAAGAGAAGGTATATTTCATTAATTAGACAATGAGAAGGTTACATGAACAATCCAAGTTTCATTACCGTTAGAACTTTATTCAAGATTCCCCAAAATATTACATTACACATTCATAGTTTAGAAGTGGAAACATATGATACAAATACAACATTTCTAATTTGACTTCCCAAAACAAAGGTACCACCCACGCTATGTCTACGGAGCCTCTAATAGATACAAAAGAGTAGCATGATGGTGCTGGCAACAAAGCTCCGGTTATACCTCAAAACAATATATATAGAGGACAAGAGATACAAGACCCTGAAATGAAATGGGGCTCTCTAAGTCAGCTGAGGAGAGGGTGTGTTGCTATAACTGATCAATACCACCTGCTATAGAACCACATGCATCCATTAAAGATGCAGCACCCCCAACAAAGGGGATAATACATATGAAATAGTACTAGTATGTAAAACTAAACACTCTCTCAATAGAACGAGTAACAGTAAATGGAGAAGGAAACATGAAATCAATAAGAGCCTCAACCAGTATCAAGGTGTCAAGTTAGGAGAAAAGTAAATTTCAAATAAGTTTCAATATTTTTAAGTTGGGAGATCTTTAGTACTGATATATCACCGTACTTTTAGTTGGAGTCTGATCTCAGCCCGATCAGCTAAGTCATCTCACCCCGAGACATCCGATCAAAACACCACCATGTGCGCTAAGCCGTCTCACCACAATGCCGTGTGGGTCGACATCACATCACATCTTGCTGGAAATAATCTCATCCTATATAAGGGAAATTATCTCAACACGTCAATATTATCTCATATAAGGGAAACAATCTCATCACATCAATACGTGGATTTACCCATCAATCACTCCTATACTAGCACGTGTAGTTTCGGGGTTAGGTTATTTCTATCTATCCTTCCTCGGTGACTAAACAGTACTCCCAAAATATTTATTATTTAAAGTATTTACAACTCACTTCATAATTCTTAACACATCTTTCCATTTTATTGGCACTAGTGGCCACAATTGTAATATCGGCAGGTCGGCCGTTTTTCATATTTCCTACTCACCCTTATAACTTTCAGGCATTACCAAGGATTATCATCAATAAGAGAATTTCAAATCAAGACCTTAAGTACACATATGACCAAACAAGATTCTTAAGCACATTGAGTTTCTCTACCACGGTTAGACATACTAGCTTGCAATTGAAACATGGTTTTTAAATCGCAAACATACATTGATCATACTAGATTACATTCTCCGCAGGAATCATGATATGATAGGAACATTTGGAACACATTTTGGGTACATACATCTTTCAACACAATACTTATTTTACGATAATCAACTCTATTAGGAAGGACCCAGAATATGAGACATAAGAAATTGAGCGAAACATAATCACAACTTACGAGGACATCATGGAAATCGATTCTACAAGAGGAGTTTAGCCAACATACCTCGCTTGAGCTTCCTTAAATTACTACAATATTTCAAATATTCTAACGACTTCACTCTATTAGAAACATGATCAATTTGAACCATAATTAGGAAGATACTCGGGGTTTCAGCTTATTTGAGCATTTTATCAAGAACTAGGTGTGCATTAAGGTTTCAAGGTCCTGCTACGGTGGATTCCTTTACCGCACAATCAATCACCACTTCAATAGGCCACCCACAAATACTCCACAATCTTCCTACCACCTTTATTAGTACATGCATGCATAAATAACAACTCTTATTCTCAAAACCTTCTTCCCCATTACCTATTTCCAACCCAAATTTCAAAATTGAAGGTTAGGTCTAGAGTCTTACCTCTTGGATGAAGGCCTGTGAGTTATCCTTGTGAATTCTTTCAGACTTGAGCAAAGATTATTGATGAAAAAATAGCTTAGGAACTCTTCTTCTCACTCTAGGCCACTTTCCTCTCTCTAAAATATCAGTTCGAACCTTCTAAAATGACCCCTAAGGTTGTTTTATCAAAAATGTGTTCGAGTTTTAAAACTAGAAAAGGGTCCCTCCGAACTCAACTATGTGGTCGCGGAGTGCGCCGCAGATCAGGTCTGCGAAAAACGGTCCCCAAAAACTAGTTGGTCTGGTCTAGTCAGCGGCCAGGTCTACAACCCGCATATCAATTGTGCAGCCGTAGAATGGACCGCAGAATCTCCCTCCAAAAATCTTCATGATGGTTATGCGATGGATGTGCAGCCCGCGAAACGATTATGTGGTCGCATAGTTGACCGCAAAACAACCTATAAAATTAGCCCATTTCTCTGCTTCACTTTACAGTGGATCTGTGGTTTTGCAGATCAGTTCTGCGATCGCATAATGGACCATAGAAACGCCCTGTTCTGCAACAATTTTTATTCAACTCCCCAACGCTCTACAACCCTCAAATACATTAGCCTACCTCGGCACCACGAAACCCTAGATTTTAGGTGAAATTTTACGGGGCCTTACAATGATGCCCATCTGCTCCATCTGTAGAGCTCCAGAAAAACTTTGCAAGCATTTTCTTCTATTTGTAGAATCACAACCTTTGGAGATTGCAAAGACGATATCATATGCACCGGCAGTGCAAGCAATATATTCCTTATGGGAACTGCTTTCCCCTTGGTGATAATAACTTTGAATATCATCCCCTTATTCTGCTAGTAACTTTACTAATCATCTCTGAGTAGTACGAAATCCTTTGTCTTATAAAATAGAGGGCAGCCTAAGTATTTTATTGGAAAATTTTGTTGCAGCATCCTAATCCACCTAGCTATTATGTTTCATGTATTATTCGTTATCCCAGGAGCTATTATGGAATAGCTTTTAGCTTTATTCACCATTTGGCCAAAAGTTTTTTCATACACTACGAATGTTTTCATCACTTTCTTGATGATTTTCTTTTTGCTAGTGATGAAAAGTATAAGGTCGTCTACAAATGCTAAGTGATTTATCTAAGGACCCCTTTTATTCATGGAAAAAAATTCATGATCATATAGGTTGTTCAACATTGTAGATATTGAGTTAGAAAACTGATAGGCGCATGATACAATTCTCTCTCGGCGTAGTTTAGCAAACTTACGCCACCCATGAGAAAGAGAGCTCGGATTCCCTCTCAGAAAGCTCTAATGGTGCAAGCCACTACAGCGTGAAGCACTGCACATGTGAAATCGAATGGAAATCAAGCTGGTACGAGTAAATACCTATGCAATTCTAAAAATTGGAACAATTGGTAATTGAAGAGGTGACTGGGAAGGTTTTGTCGGAGGCTGAGCAATTTCCGACTTCAGTGGAACAAGTTGCTAAACCAACAGAATTGAACAAGCATCAAGCTCTGTATCGAGGCAGCTGTCGAAAACTAGAGCTACAGCAGATCCACATGGTGAGGTTACTGTTCCATTGCATGCACAACAAAGCATTCACGGGTGCGAGAAGGAGTGAGGAAAACCGATTCAATAGGGAAAGGTAGGATATCCTAGGCTGATGAACTTGAGGTGGAGGAAGAATTGTTGAAGAAGCTTTGATTTGGGACAATTTTGACATTACCAAAGTCTCAAATGCAGGTTTCAAACTGGACTTTGTAGCACCATAAATGCATGGGAAAATACTTGTTTGTGAGATTGAAATTAAGGATATTAGGACTAAACTGGCTTATTGGAAGAACACAGTAGTGTGTTATGTACTTGGGGCACATCCACCCTTTGCAGTGTTAAATGGATTTATCCAGAGAATGTGGGAAAAGCATGGAATAAACAAGATATCTATGCTGAAAAAATGGGATAGTACTAGTTCGATTTGATATTGAGCTGGGGAAAAATGAGGTGTTGCAAGGGGGATGTACCGTTTTGACAACAGGCCCTTCATAGTTAAAGCTTGGGATCCTACTATGGAATTCAATAGAGAAGAGTTGTACTCGGTTCCTATATGGGTGAAACTACCAGGATTAGACTTCAAGTACTGGAGTCCAAAAGGGCTTAGCAAAATTGAAAGCTTAATTGGTAAACCTTTAATGGTTGATCATCAAACAGAGAAGAAGCTAAGCCTAAACTCTAGACTTCTCATTGAAGTTGTCATTGATGGTCCATTATCAAAGAAGATAATGTTTAAGAATGAAAGATATAATTTGGTCAAGCAGAAAGTTCAGTACGACTGAAAATCTATTTTGTACAAATGTTGCAACAAGTATGGCCATAATGAGGAAGCTTGTAGAAGAAAGCAACCAAAAACTCCACGGAATAAAAGAGAGGATCCTGCAAATAAAGTAGCTAAGGGAAGGGACAAGAGAAAGGAGAAGACAAAATACAATGCAAGACCATCTAGCCCTAAAGAGGCTGAAGGAGAAAAGGGTGTATCACAGGAGAAAGGGGATGCAACAATGAATCATAGGAAGAGGAATCAGATGAGTGGAGCAAGGTGGTTTACCACATTAAACACAAGCAAGCAAGCATACAGGCAAGTGCAGCAGGTGCAGGCACGGAATTCCTTTCAGGTTCTTAACACAACTGAACAACCTAATCAGTTGGACAACATGGCAAGTCACAATGAGGAAGGCTCAAACATACCTCTCTCAGGTAATGAATAACATCTTATACTGGAATATTAGGGGTCTTAATGGTCTTAATAAGTAGAGGGAAGTTACAATCCTCTGCAATAGTGAGAATATAGGTCTGCTTGGGCTGGTTAAAAATAAAGTTTAAGGCTAATAGAATTACTAAGATGGTGACCAAAATGTTTAGGGGCTGAAATTTTTTAACCATTTAGAACGCCATTATAATGGTAGAATTATGTTGGTATGGAGGCCGGATTAATTTCATGTTACACAGATGAGCAGCAATGCACAAGTTGCGACATGTCATGTAATGCATTGCACCTTGAAGACTCCTTTTATACTTACTGTGGTGTATGCTTATAACATAGGAGAAGGAAGGAAAGAGCTATGGGGTTACCCGGAATCTATCAGACAGGGATGTAAACTGCCTTGTTGCTCATGGGGGACTTTAACTCAATATTGAATATGGAAGATAGGATAAGAGAGAGTCTAGTGACACTGCCTGAGGTAAAGGAATTTCAGCAATGTGTTACCACATGTGGGTTGATAGAACTTACCTCAAATGGGAGCAGATATACTTGGAGTCACAAGCAGGGGGTAGTAGAGTGTACTCAAAAATAGATTGGGTGTTTGTGAATGCAGATTGATTGAATACCATGCCAGATTATGTAGATATGTTCAATCTAGAAGGGATCAGTGATCACTGCCCTGTAAATATTGAGCAAATCAAGAATGAAAAGAATGAAAAGAAACCATTTAAGTAATGTAATGTATGGTCAAGTCATAGAAAGTTTTAGACTAGAGAATCACAAGTGTGGCTGATATAAACTAAGCGTCCACCAAACTATATAGAGAGCCCGGTTCTCTATCAGTTCCCACCGTAAGTAACAGACTGTAAAACCAAAGACCTGGTCCTCTTCCATTCCCCTAAAAAATACACAGAGACAACAAGTAGAAAAGACGCTGGATTTTTACGTGGAAA
>ML347528.1:0-43367 GCA_005239505.1 Nicotiana paniculata
TACCTGACCTTCAGCTGCTGCATCTACCACAATTTTTGTTTGGGGATGGATCCCCTCAATGAACGTGTGAACTAACACTTCGTTTGTCTGATTGTGATAAGGACAGTCTCTGATTATCCCCTTGAACCTTTCTCATTCTAAATATAAAGATTCGCCTGCTTTCTGTTTAAAAGAGACTATCTCACTTCTGATCTTTGCAGTCTTGCCTGAAGGGAAGAACCTTGCCAGAAATTTTCTCGCCAAATCGCTCCATGTTGTAATGGAATTAGCTGGTTCTGCCTTTAGCCATCACTTTGCTTCTCCCAACAGAGAGAATGGGAAAAGTGTGAGCCTCACATAATCTGACGTGACCCCGTTAGTGATATAAGTATCACTAATCTCCAAGAAGTTCAGAATGTGTTGTTGTGGATCCTCGTGTGGAAGACCCATAAAATGCCTATTTGCATGAAGTAGCTGGATCATGCTCTGTTTCAGCTCAAAGTGCCTAGTGATTCTGGGCTTCACTATGCTGGAGGTAACATCAGCAATACTGGGAATTGCTACCTCCTGAACAGCCATGTGTTGTTCCTCTGCCACGTTCACATGAAATTGAATGAGAGCCTGAATGTTGTCTGTATCCCTTGCTTCCCTCAACCTCCTGTGAAATGTTCTCTCAGGTTCGGGGTCAAAGCCGTCAAGTCTATCGTGGCTTCTGACCCTACGCATTCAATCGAAGTTCCTGAGATTAGAGCAAATATCAAGTAACGTTAGACTAGATGAAATAAACAATTAAAGTGAAAACTAGAAAGTAATCTATATTCAAGTCCCCGGCAACGGCGCCAAAAACTTGTTGGTCCCAAACGCACACGCAAGTATACGTGGTCGTACAAGTAATATAATGATAAATCGAGTGTCGAACCCACAGAGACGTGTGTAAACTACTTACTAAATCACTATAATTGTTATTCAATCAAGCCAAAATAAAAATCCAGGAATGTAACTATATTATACTATGATTCTAAGAAATAACTAATTATCAATTAACAAGTTGATTGTTGTGTATTCAATAGAGACAAATATTCTAGGGTTGTGATCAATTCACCACTCGTATTGCATTCTAATTAACTCTACCTTTAATATAATTCACTCATGGTTGCTAATTAATCGATAAATTCTCTCATAGCCTTCTCCCGAAGCACTACTAGCCTATTCTCAATAGATTAATGACTATATTTCTATGAAATTAATCTATTAGAACGCACTAAGATTACGATATTTAATTAAACACGGTGACTAGGTATATTCCTATCCTAACCACAAATCCGCTCCCCTGAAGGGTTAAGATCGCACTCTCTTCAATTCTGCTCTAATCTATATACTACTTTCCCAAGCATAACATATATAGTACATAGAACCTAACTGCTGGCCAGACAATTAAGCAATTAAACACAGAATTGAAGAAATAACCATGTATTGAGTGAACTATAATCAAGGTTAAGTTAATGTCGAATAACAATATTCATGGCTAAACCACAACCCCAGAACAATGGGTGTTTAGCCACTCATGCTAAAATCAAACAATTGCATAAGTGTTGAATTAATTGTAAATACTAGAAAAAGATGAAGAAAACTGAGAATACTTCGCTCCCTAGCAATTCCGTGTGTATATCTGCTCCAAAGTGGCATGAATACCTCAAAAATAAGCTTAGACTTGCTTTTATACATGTTGGGTAGAGTTAGGGCCAAAATAACCTTGTCCCGGAAAAAATCATGTCACCGGCGCCCTGGCTAGCACCGGGCGCCCACCAGGGCGCTGCCCCAATAAAAATTTTGTCTCCAGCGCCACAGGTGTCGCCCAAACTCGCCGATTTCCCGGTTTTTTGCGTTTTGGCTCTAATTTCGCGCGTTTTGCCCCCATTTGATCCCGAATAATTCCTAAACATAAAAACCCTTCAAATTAATATAAATCATCACATTTAACATCTAAAACTCACAAAACAAAATTAAAATATGAGGCGATATACATAGAAATATATACACTTTAAGCTAAACATCAGTCCATCGAACATCCTCCTATATAATGTCCCATCTTCGGCCAACGTGAATCGTGCGACCTTTGAACATAGAGTCCTCAACTCCTTAGGATAAGATGGAAGCTTTCCATTTCTTAGGTACTCGATATAGTTATTCCTCCAATCCCAAGTTAGGCTCGTGGAATTTATATCGGCATGTCCTTCTTCGATTATTGACTTTGAGAGTTGTACGAAAGTCCCCGAGCTAATTTCATCGTCTTCGACCAATGACCCCAAATTCGCAAGGGCATCAGCCTCACTGTTTTGTTCTCGAGGTACATGTTATAGGGTCCATTATTTAAACCGATGTAGTGTCACCTGTAGTTTGTCCAAGTACCTCTGCATTTGATGTTCTCGAACCTCGAAAGTTCTGTTGACATGGTTTACCACGAGTAGGGAGTCATATTTGGCCTCGATGACCTCATCTCCCAAACTCTTAGCTAGATAGAGACCTGCAATCCTAGCCTCATACTCGGCTTAATTGTTAGTCAACTTAGAAGTTTTGATAGACTGACTAATTGTATTGCTCGTGGATGGCTTCAAAATGATGCCTAGCCCAGACCCTTTCACGTTCTACGCATCGTCTATGAAAAGGGTCCACACCCCCGATGATGTACCTATTTTTGAAAAAGTTCCTTTTTGACCTCGGGTATAAGGGATGGCGTGGAGTCGGCCACGAAGTATGATAAGATTTTAGACTTGATGGTCATTCCGGGTTGATATTCGATATCATACCCATTGATTTCGACAGCCCATTTGGTCAATCGGCCCCAGAGTTCGAGCTTATGCAAAACATTGCAAAGAGGCCAAGTGGTCACCATATAGATTTGGTGACATTGAAAATATGGTTTTAATTTCCTAGAGGCGCTTATTAAAGCAAGCGCTAATTTTTCTAAGTGTGCATACTGGGTCTCGGCCTCACCTAAAGTTCGACTAACACAGTAAACAGGAAATTGTGTACCTTGCTCTTCTCGAACTAGGACCCCAACATACCGTGACTTCCGAGACTGCTAAGTATAAGTACAGTTGCTCTCCGCTTTCAGAGTATGAAGCAATGGTGGGCTTGAGAGGTACCACTTTAATTCTTCCAATGCTTGTTGACATTTCGGGGTCCAAGAAAAATTGTTCTTCCTTTTGAGTAGAGAGAAGAACCTGTGAATTATGTCTGAAGACCTCGAGATGAACCGGCTTAGGGCAGCTACCCGCCCCATTAATATTTCTACGGCCTTAATACTGTCCACGACTGTGATATCTTCGATTGTGTTGATTTTATCGGAGTTTATCTTGATCCCCTGATTCGACACCATAAAGCCGAGGAACTTGCCCGATCCGACCCCGAATGCACATTTCTCTGGATTGAGCTTCATGTTGTATTTTCTTAGTATATTGAAGGTTTCCTGCAAATGTGTTAAATGGTCCTCTATGCACAGGGGCTTAACTAACATATCATCAATATAGACCTCCACTGATTTACCTATGTGTTCTTCTAACACCCGTTTACTAGGCATTGGTAAGTAGCACCATCATTTTTAGCCCAAACGGCATTATGTTATAACAATAGGTGTCGTACTTAGTGATGAACGCAGTCTTTTCCTGATCCTCCGAGTTCATTTGAATTTGATTGTACCCGGAGTAGGCATAAAGAAATCTAAGGATCTTGTGGCTGGACGTTTCATCGATCATTCGATCGATATTCGGAAGAGGAAAATATTCTTTAAGACACACTTTGTTTAAATCTTTATAGTCTACGCACATTCTAATTTTGTTCCCTTTTTTAGGGACTACGACTACGTTTGCTAACAATTCGGGATACTTTACTTCCCGAATGGATCCTATTGTGAGAAGTTTGGTTACCTCGTCCTTGATGAATGCATGTTTTACCTCGGACTGGGGCCTTCTCTTTTATTTTACGGGTCGAAACTTCTGATCTAAGCTCAATCGATGTGTAGTGATCTCCGGTGGGATCCCTGTCATATTTAAGTGGGACCAAGAAAAAAAATCCATATTATCGATACGAAATTTAATAAGTGTTTCCTTGAGCTCGGGGGCTAACCCCGTGCCCAGATATACCTTTCGCTCGAGCAGGTACTCGATCAGTACAACTTGCTAGAGCTCTTCGACTGTCGATTTTGTAGAGTCGGAATCCTCGGGGATTATGAAGGATCGAGGGATCTAGTTGTCATCGTCCTTGTCCGTTCCCTGCTTCTCCGACTAGGTCGAGGCTGGTGGTTGTGGTTGCTATTTAGCTTCCTATTTTCCTTTGGGCTCCAATCCTTTTGTCGACGAAAGTGCCAAAATATGTATCACCTCATCGACCGCGAACATTTCTTTGGCAGCATTCTCTTCCCCATACATTGTTTTTACTCCATCTGTCGTTGGAAATTTCAGCATTTGGTAAAGGGTTGAAGGGACTGCCCTTATATTGTAAATACAGGGTCTTCCGATCAGGGCGTTGTATCTCATATCGCACTCGATCACATGGAACTTGGTTTCTTGAATAGTTCCAGCCACATTTACTGGTAAGATGATCTCATCCTTTGTTGTTTCATTTGCCATGTTGAAACCATTGAGAACCCGAGCTGCAGGTACGATCTGGTCTTGTAGGCCGAGCTTCTCCACGACCCTCGATCGAATAATATTGGTCGAGCTCCCTGGATCAATTAAAACACATTTAACCTAAATTTTATTCATAAGGATAGAAATTACCAAAGCATCATTATGAGGTTGAGAGATTCATTCTGCTTCTTCATCGTTGAATGATAAAGTGCCTTCTTGCACATAGTCCCAAGTTCGTTTTTCCTTGGTGATTGATAATTTAGTGTGTTTGAACGCAGGCCCTCGTAGTATATCGACCCAACCAACGATCATGTGAATCACGTATTGTGGCTCTTCCTACTCATTTTTCCTATTTGCATCCCTTCCTCTGAAATGGTTTTTAGCTCGGTCGCTCAGAAATTCTCGAAGGTGACCCTCGTTGAATGGACGAGCCACCTCCTCCTTTAGTTGTCTACAATCTTCGGTCTATGACTATGTGTACCATGGCATTTTCATATTGGGGTTTCTTTGGGATGGATCAGTTTGTATGGGTCTAGGACATCTAGTATCTTTGATTCTCCCAATGGCTGACGGAATACCTGATGCGTCGATACTGAAGTTGTATTCTAATAATCGAGGTGCTTTTGTGGGTTTGACATGTTTATCGAAACCACTTTTTCTCAAGAGCCCTTGATAACTCTGTCCTCGATCATTCCTTAAATTATTTCGATCTGGATTATGTCCTGGGGCTATATTTCTTCGATTTGCGTTGTATGATTGATACCGATCTCTGTTCGATCAGGGTTCTCTGTCGATGTCCCTTTGAACTCTGCCAATGGGCCTGTTTGAATAGGCAGAACCGGAAGGGGTCCCCAGTTGATCATCCTCGACCCCGATCTTTGACTGGTATCGATTGTGCACATCGGCCCAGGTCACTGCTGGATATTCAATTAGATTCTGCTTCAATTGTCGTGATGCTACCGAACTCCACTCGTTTAACCCTTGGGTGAAGAACATCCCAATCATCTGTGACCGGGGGTAGGTACGTGCGTTCCATCTTAAAATGATATACAAGTTCTCTTAAAATTTTGTTGTCCTTCTGTCTTACTTTGAAGATGTACGACTTTCTAGTCGCAACCTTTATAGCTCCAGTATGTGCCTTTATGAACGAATCCGCCAGCATGGTGATTGAATCGATGGAATTAGGTGGCAGATTGTGATACCATATCATTGCCCCTTTCGACAGAGTTTCTCCAAATATATTCAGTAGAGCAGATTCGATCTCATCGTCTTCTAAGTCATTCCCCTTTATTGCCCCCGTATAAGAGGTGACATGCTCATTAGGATCGGTGGTTCCATTGTACTTTGGGATTTCCGGCATGCGGAATTTCTTCGGAATGGCCTTCAGAGCCGCAGTTGAAGGGAACGGCTTCTGTACAAACTTCTTTGAGTCCATACCTTTCAAAATTGGTGGTGCCCCCGGTATTTGGTCAACCCGAGAGTTGTATGTTTCTAACTTTTTGTCGTTTGCCTCGATTTTCTTTTCTCCTGATTCAATTCGCTTAGTGAGTTCCTCGAGCATCTTCATAATGGCAGGGTCATTCCCCGATTCATTGGCATTTGTTCTCTACGGTACAAGTTCGGCCTTGTGAACAACTTCGGGTGGAGGCTCAGATTCGACCCCACTTGGTGCACGATGTTGATTTTGTAGTCGTGCTATAGAGACTTGTTAAGCTTGTAGCATCTCGAATATCAATTGGAGGTTGACTCCACCGTATCCTCTGCCCTGCATACCTCGACTACCAAATCGACCTTCCTTGCATACGCTACCTTCGGATCAGTGCTCAAATTTGCATTTAGGACGACATGTGAACTGACGTCGACGAGATTTGAAATTGGTACTCCCTCGAGGTCATCCTGAGGCACCTCGATCCTTGTGGCGGCTATATTATCGTTTTCCCCGTGAAATCCGAGACCGTTGTCACCATGTGTGGATGTTGTTTGTGAGTTTGACATGTTTTATCCTGAAAACAAAAATACTTACTAGAACAAGCGTAAAATAGTGTGTGTTATCAGAATCAGTATCAAGCAATCACTATTATCCTTAGACCCACGGCAGGCGCCAAACTCTTTACCCTTAAAATTGGATAACAATTAAACTTATAATGTGGTTTTAAGGATACATGATTTCACTCATACTAGTTGATTAATGCAAAGATAAACGATAGAATTAAATTATAAAGTAAAGCAAACCAATGTTAGAACGGAACTCAGCTCTCGAGTTTGTATACCTTCGAACTGGTTGATGCAAGAACAGTTAAAATATAATAAGCCGATGAACAAGAATGTAAGCAAGAAGAGAGAATTTTATTGCTTTGATGTTTGTGAATGCTCTGTTACAAATGATTAGAACTCCCCTTTACATAGTAGAGGAATTTCATTTATGGTATAACTCTAATTACAGAAGGAAATCCCATGATTAGCGAGTATGTTGTTTGTGATTGGATCTGTTCCATGATTTCCGTCATGATCTTCGACCTATCACGGATATCTCACCTTTCTGTTATCATGCTATCTTCGATCTTACTCGATGTCTACCCCATTTGGCTTCGATTTCTACTAGCCTTGTTCTTGACAGATACCTCAATTCTGGACTCGGTATCTTATCCTCGTGACGTAGTCCGTTCCGTTACAAAGTTGTCATTCGATGCAACCTCCTGGTCTCGATCAAATAGCAAAATCGGGTGAGCCCGATTTTAACCATACACAACCTAGTTTGTTATTTTCTCAAAGATTGATAGTATTTTTCACTCATGTAACTTGTTAGCACATATGTTCCTACCAATATTAATTGTTTTTAGATATTTATATTTTATATTAATTAAAATCTTTAATATATATTATTTTATGTGTTTTACTTTAATTAAATATAAATAAATTATTTTATAATAAATATTCAAATTTCTCTTTTTTAAATGACTAATAATAAACTAAACATTTGTTGTTCTTTATCCTAATTTGATACCCAAAAGCACTTTTTGAAAAGATTGGTCAAATATAATTTGCTTATCGATAAATATTTTTGAAATAAATAATTTTTGATTGTTCAATAACAAAGAAACTGTGGCCTAGGCTATGTCTATGGCTGGGGCATAAGAGAAACATTGGAAGCTGGGAAGCTGAATTGGAATGGTTAACAAGAAAGCAAAGAGCAGGAAAGGTATAAATGCCATAACTTGTTGTGTGTTTGCCATAATTGTTGCATTGATTTGGAGGAAAAGAAACAGAGTCAGATTCGATAAAGGCAAGTATGATGAACACCAAATTTGCAAGGAAATAGTGTTGCACATACATGTCAGAGGAAAGAACAACAGTAAATGGAAGAGATTATTACAGCAACTGCACTGGATTTCATGAAGAAACTAAATGTCGAGTATAGTAGAAGAGGAAAATAATAATGTCTGTATTGAAGTATTATAGTTAGATAGACACATAGATTTTCTTTTTCGGCAAATTATGATTTAAAATGGTAGTAGCAAGTCAAAGTTGCTACTAGGTCTCAAATTGTAAATGTTTTGAGTATCAATAGAAATATAATTTTAAAAAAAATTGACAGCTTGGCTAAACGAGTTTTAAGTACAGTAATTTTTTTAAAATTTTCATATCTATCAAAAGGAGAATTCCACGATACTTAGGCTCTCGACTTTGTTACTGTATGTGTCAAAATAAGACAGAGAGAATTCGACACGAAGAGATGATTATCATGAGTAAGTTGTAAATTATGATGGGTAGTTTAGTCGAGGTCGACCAATGATCAATGGAACGAGCCGCCAAGCGGTCAATCACGGTCGAGGACAAGCAATGCGGATAGAATTAATGCCTAGTTTTGTGTTGGGATATTCAGAGGGAATATTCCCTCTGTTTGTATTTTTAGTGTGCTTTTGGAATAACCTATATAAATAGAATGAGAGATAACGCAAAAGGCATGTAATATTCTATGTGATAAGAACTCTTTTGAAAAGCAAACTCTCTAGATAAATACAAAAAACCCTTTCTGAAAAGATTCGCCCTTTTGGGATTATATCTTGTCATTTCCTCCTGATCCGAGAAAGGGTTCAATATTCTCTTGTGTTCTTGTCATTCATCATTTTTAGAAGAAAGAATCATGCAATATGGGGTGAACATGTCTCCTTATTTACATTTAGTGTCATTTATTGCTATTTAATCTCTGATATCTCACACGTTTTGCCACATTCTAAGCATTTAATATTTGACGCAATTAATCTATCTCATTGCCATCCACATCATCTACCCCACTAATTTTAGATCTGAAGTTATTAGTTTTAACTAGGATTAACCTCTTTAATATTCGATTAATTAGTTTAAGTAAAGGTTAACATTTTGTTGTCAAACAATTTGGCATCGTCTTTGGGGATTTTCTAGTCAAAGTCTTAGTTCCTTTCAGATCTAAAAAAAACACAAAACCCTATCTTTTCTTGTGTGCACGGTCTGACATGGAAGGTAATAGAGAAGAAAGGTTGAATGGAGTATCCGATCTCACTACAAACCTCCTAAACACTATCAACGAGGACGCTAAAACAGATACTGAGGGCACGACGCCTAACCTAGGCAGAGTGGTTCACCCCTTCCTCACGACATCATCACAACCTCACACGGCAAAGGAGCTTCCACGTCGATAAAGGAAGAGGCGCCACCACTGGTGAAAAAGCTACTCGAAGTATGGTTGACAAATACGCTTACCAGCATTCTCGACAAACCTGCCCAAAAGACGAGCAGAGAGAATATGAGGGCTTGCGTCGCACCAGTGAAAGACAAACAGCACAGCCCTCCTCCTGTAATATGTATTAATCATAACGATAATAATGCAGGTGACGACACCCTCACAACCATTTTGAGGAAAATAAAGGAGAATGAAAACAAAATGCTCTGAGACCAAATGAAGGAGCACCAAGAAAGGGTAGGCAAGATACCAGGTGCCCCAAAACCCTTACCAAAAAGAGACGTCGGTCGGTTCGTCGAGTAGTCGTACAGTGACGAAGTTGCACCGAATACCATACTTAAAACCTTCAAAATGTCGTCGTGCCTGAAAATATACGAAGGCAAAACGGACCCCCAGGATCATGTGACTCACTATATCACCACAGTAAAAGGCAACGATCTCTCCAAAGAGCAAGTGTCTTCCATATTGATGAAAAAGTTTGGTGAAACCCTCAACGGGGAGCACTAACTTGGTATTCACAGCTGCCTGCACGCTCCATATAGGCATTCGAGAAAATGGCCAACAAGTTTGTAACTGCCCACGCCGGAGCTAAGAAAGCGGAGGAAAGAGTGAATGACATAGTTGGCATCAAACAGTCACCCGGTGAAGGGATAAGAGACTTCCTTGCTCTCAACTGCGTGAGGATGACCTTACCCAATGTATCAGAAGGAATGTCATTACCATCTTTCCAGAACGAGCTAAACAGGAGCGGTTCAAGGGCGACTAGAAATTATTAAGCCGACTCATGAAGCATCCACCAACCACTTGGGACGAGATACACAAAGCGTATTGCGTCGAAGTACGAGCTGAAGAAGATGACCTCAACGAGCCAACTCAGCGGTTGGCCTCAGTACAAATGGAATCTAGGAAAGACCAGAGAAACGACAATAAAAGGGACATGGCAGGTCCGTGCCCCAACGATGAAAGACATCAACCACATATTAGAGCCGTTATCATACCCCCCCCCTCCACGGCGATGGCTCATCCAGGCTGCAAATAGGGACTCACCGAAGCGAAAAAGGTGTGCCTCCCTTACTCTTTTCTCATAGTTTCTGTGTTTCCCCCTCAAAAATAGTCTACACCCTAGAGAAGCTCGGCCCAAAAGTGAAGTGGCCGCAGAAGATGAGGTACGAACCGAACACCAGAAATTCAAACGGCCTCTGTGAACTTCACCAGGAACGGGGTCACAAAATCGAGGATTGCATTACCCTAAGGCAAGAGGTCGTGAATATGCTTTACCAAGGGCACTTGAAATAACTATTAAGCGACCGAGGAAGGGAGAACTTTGCTCGAGAAGGCGAACAGCATTAAGGTCCACTAAAATGGCCTTCTCCCGCTCGAACCATCCAGATGATAATCAGAGGGGCCAATGACGCGTCAATTAACGGCGTAAAATTCAGAACCACCCACTAGCTAAAACGGCCAGTCACTCATGAACGGTATAACGAACTTGAAGAAACTATCATCTTCGATAGGTCAGATACCCACGGTTTGGTCTTCCCTCACTATGACGCTCTTGTTATTACTTTACGCATTTTAGATACGGATGTGAAACGTATTATAGTTGATGATGGAAGCGGCGCGTGCATTGTCCACCCCCGAGTGCATTGTCCGCAGTTGAGCGGACGTTTGGAGAAATCACACTACCCATCCTAGCCGGCAGCGTCACTTTAGAGACCATGTTCCACATCATGGATCAAGAAACGGCGTACAACGCCATCATAGGCCACCCTTGGATACACTCCATGAAGGCCATCCCCTCCAGCTTATACCAATTCATCAAATTTCCCACCCCTTGGGGAGTATTCAGAATCCGAGGAGTGCAACGCACCTTCCAAGAATACTATCGCAGTGCCCAGGATTACATATATACCCAGCAAATGAAGGGCAAAGCCAAAGGGGCATAACAATTAACAGGGTCGAGGTCGAGTGATGATGAAGGGAAGGACGTCATTAGAGACCTCGAAATCATAGAGGCCACAGGATCAACCATGGAAAATCTCAACCCCGTCCAACTTGACAAAAATGACCGCAGCAAAAAAGCCTATATCAGCCACCAGTGGAGCTCTGAGTGTGTCAACGCCCTGAAAGAGCTAAATGCGTACTTATCCTCTCCCTCACTACTCTCTAAAGCGAAACCTAGAGAACGCGTCCTCATTTATTTGGCCGTGTCTGATGTAGCAGTGAGTGTGGTCCTGGTCCGATAAAACAAAGTTACGCAATCTCCCATCTACTACATTAGTAAAACTTTGGTCGATGACGAGACGAGGTATCCACACCTCGAGAATCTGGCCCTGGCTTTGGTCATAGCATCACGAAAGCTTAGATCCTACTTCCAGTGCCATCCCATCTCGGTAGTCACGACTTTTCCCCTAAGGAGTATTTTGCATAAACCCGAGTTTCCAAGAACTCTTAATGAAGAACTTGTCAAAGTCAAACATGAATTAGATCGAACTTGTAAATGGAATAAATCCTCTGATTCCCTGATATGGCTTCAAGAGAATCATAGTAGAAACCGGAGAGGGATTGGATTTGGAAGTCAATTACCCAAGTGGGATCCCAAAAGCAAGTATCTCACTCTCCCTGAGAATAAAATCTGCACCCATTGTGGTAAGACTCGCCACTACAAATATGAGTGTACTGCAAAAGAGCAGGTCAGTCGAAAAAATGAGAGGTTTGTAAAAGGGAAAAACAGGCTACCAAATTGGGCCAGAAAAAATTTGATTCATCCATTCTCTCATAGAAAAGGACCCAAACTAGTTTGGGTTCTTAAAACTAACCCCTGATTCTTTTGTAGGTTNGCCTTTGGAAACGGAAATAAAGGTGAAATTATTGGGGTTGGCAAGGTAGGTAAGGATGAAACACGATCCATTGAACATGTGTATCTAATAGATGGCTTGAAATACAGTCTGATCAGTGTATCACAACTGTGTGACAGAGGTAACCTGGTTGCTTTTACTTCCACAAAATGTTTTGTGATTAACCTGCTTACTGACAAGATTGTTTTGCAGGGAAAAAGAATGAATAACATCTATGTCATAGACTTGTCCACACTGTCTGAAAATAAACTCACTTGCCTAAGTGTGTTGGACAGTGATCCCCTCCTGTGGCACAAACGACTTGGTCATGCGAGTCTGACTCAACTTAACAAACTAGTCTCTAAGGACTTAGTGGTAGGTATTCCTAACATTAAGTTCAATGAGGACAAAGTTTGTGAGGCATGTGCCAGGGGGAAGCAGGTAAGGTCCTTTTTCAAAAGTAAGAAAAAAGTCAGTACCACCAGGACGTTGGAACTGGTTCATATGAATCTGTGTGGTCCTATGAGAACTCTCAGTACATATGGTAAGAGATATGTGATGGTGCTAGTTGATGATTATTCAAGGTTCACCTGGACCTTATTCCTGGCATCTAAGGATGAAGCATTTGATATTTTTCACCTCATTTGTCAAGAAAACTCAAAATCAATTAGGACATCAACTAGCATCAATAAGATCTGACCATGGTACTGAATTTGAGAATGCTAAGTTTGCTGAGTTCTGTGATGAACATGGTATCAATCATAACTTTTATGCTCCTAGAACCCCACAGCAAAATGGGGTTGTTGAAAGGAAAAACAAAACTCTTGAAGAAATGGCAAGAACCATGCTTCTATCTAGCAAACTACCTCACAGCTTCTGGGCTGAAGCAATAAACTGCTTGTTACATAATCAATAGATGCATGACCAGACATCTGGTAGAGAAAACTCTCTATGAATTACTTAAAGGGAGAAAGCCCAACATATCCCACTTTACGGATTTTGGATGCAAGTGTTTTGTGCATAATAATGGCAAAGATTCCCTAGGAAAATTTGACCCCAGAAGTGATGAGGGAGTATTCTTGGGATATTCATCACATAGCAAAGCTTATAAAGTGTATAATAAAAGAACTATGTGTGTAGAAGAAAGTGTACATGTTGTCTTTGATGAAACTAACACTCTTGCTGAGAGACAGGAACCAGAAGATGAGGAGCTTGGACTGGTGAGAAGCAGTGATCACATTGAAGCAAACATGGAAGGTGGAACAGGTGATGGACCAGGTTCAACTACCCCAAGCAACATGACAGGGGGAATTCAACATATGCAACCTGGCCCTGATCCTGCTCCACAGCAACAAGACACCATGGAATTGTCTAGGAATGAACAACTGGTACTCAAACCACACAAATATCAGAGTTCTCACTCTCTTGAGAACATCATAACAGATTTGACATCCGGAATCAAAATAAGATCATCCTTGAAGAATATGTGTGCGTTTGATACCTTTTTATCCATGATCGAACCAAAGAACATTGGGGAAGCCCTACAAGATGTTGATTGGGTAAATGCCATGCAAGAATAGCTGAATCGGTTTGAAAGAAGTCAAGTATGGCACTTGGTACCCAGGCCACTAGACAGATCAGTGATTGGCACCAAGTGGGTCTTCAGGAACAAGCTCGATGAGTATGGAACTGTTACAAGGAATAAGTCAAGACTAGTTGTTTAAGGGTATATTCAAGAAGAGGGAATTGACTATGATGAGACCTTTGCCCATGTGGAAAGACTTGAGGCAATCAGACTTCTTATAGCATTTGCTGCACACATGGAATTCACTCTTCATCAGATGGATGTTAAGAGTGCCTTTCTCAATGGCTATCTAAAGGAAGATGTATTTTTCAAGCAGCCTCCAGGTTTTGAAAGTAAGGAGTCACCTGACCACGTATACAAACTCGACAAGGCTATTTATGGTCTCAAACAAGCACCAAGAGCATGGTACGAACGATTATCAAAATTCCTGTTAGAACATGGGTACAAACGAGGCAAAATTGACAGTACCTTGTTCTTAAGGGAAAAAGGGTAAGGATCTCCTGGTTGTGCAAATATACATGGATGATATTATATTTGGGGCTACTTCTGAAAAAATGAGCAAGGAATTTGCTATGCTTATGGGGAGTGAGTTTGAGATGAGTATGATGGGTGAGCTAAACTTATTCGTAGGCTTGCAAATCAAGAAAAATTCAAATGGAACAATGATCCACCAACAAAAGTATGTGAAAGAATTGCTCAAGAAGTTTAAAATGGAAGACTCAAAGGAAATAGACACTCCCATAGCCACAGCTACAAAACTGGATGTGGATGAACCTGGTTCATCCGTTGATCAGAAGTTATACAGAGGGATGATTGGGTCTTTATTATATCTCACTGCCAGCAGACTTGATATTGTGTTCAGCGTGGGACTGTGTGCTAGGTTTCACGCAAATCCAAAGGAGTCCCACCTCACTACAGTGAAGAAAATTTTGAGATATTTGAAAGGCACCACTGATTTGTGCATTTGGTATCCTAAAGGTAGTAATTTCGACCTTGTAGGATATGCTGATGTTGATTATGCAGGTTTCCTGGTTGACAGAAAAAGTACTTCAGGTATGGCTCACTTTCTGGGCTTATGTCTTGTGTCTTGGGCTACCAAGAAACAAAATTCAGTAGCCTTGTCTACTGCTGAGGCTGAAGATGTGGTTACAGCCTCCTACTGTGCTCAGTTGCTATGGATCAAGCAACAACTCATGGACTTTGGTATAGATTTGGGATGCATTCCTATTTTCTGTGATAACACTAGTGCCATTAGTATGACGAAGAACCCGGTTCATCATAAGAGAACTAAGCACATAGATGTTAGGCACCATTTCCTAAGGGATAACTATTAAAAAGGAATGATCTCAATTGAATTTTGTGCTATTGATCAACAAATTGCAGATATCTTTACTAAAGCACTGAGTAAGGAGAATTTTGAGAGAAACAGGCTTGAATTAGGGATGATTAAAATCACCTGATTGAAAAAAAAAATATTATATTGAAAAAAAATGGAAAAAAAAAATTGGCTAGAAACACTAACATAGATAATCAACCAGTCTAATCATTGCTCAGCATCATGACTTTACTGTCATACTCTCTTTCCATGTATTAATATGATTCTTTTGTTGCTAATGATGTTTCTCTATCTTTGTAAATTGAGGCAAATTAAGGACTTTAACACGATGAACCTGGTTCATCTCTGCTGGTTCATCTGGCTGACAAGGTACGTGCTCATCTCCATACAATTATTGAACTAATTACAGTCACACATGAGCAGGATTCTATCTATATTTGGTTCATTTCAAAGTCTTGTACTAATCCCTAAATGAACCCGTTACAAGAAGTCACACCAGTACTCAATTAGCCTAGAAGTAGGGAACTCTTAACCGTCAAATCAATGACACTCCTACAACTATTAGACTTCCACTTGAATAAATTTTCTACCTGTTGTATAATTAATAGACATATCTTATATAAAGGTCATCATTACTCTCTTCTTCATAAAGTAACCATCGAACCAAGATCACTAGTCTTCAAACGCAAAAACTGATCACTCTTTCTTTTCTTCCTAACAACACTCATAATCATGTCTTCACCACCGTCTGCTTCTTCTTCTTCTTCACAAAATCGTGACTATGATGGAGGGAACTATGAATCATATTCAAATTCTCCATCGGTATACAGTTCTCAATCTTCAGAAAAAACCTCAACCCCTGAAAACCCTCCTATTCCTGAAAACTCGCCTATTCCACAACCCACATCTAACCCTAACCCAGACCCTCGTGGTCATCGTGTAAAGGTTCTTGCCAGAAAATCAGTGGCTTCTGGGTCACGTGCAAAATTCTTGGAGGCAATTCTGCAGGCTGAAAAGGATAATAAGTCAAAATCATCAATTGAATTTTTTAAATCAGCCAACGAGGATGAAGCACCTAGTTCATCAAATTCTGAACAAGGTAATCTTGATGCAATTTCTGAGTCTGCTAATGTTGATAACAGGTTTGTTATGACTGGATCGGTAGCGGATGTTGAAGTACCTAGTAGGCAAAGAAAATTGGAAAAAGGTAAAGTTCTTGAGGGAAAGGGATTTGGGGAGGATGGTATTACATTGACTATTTGTGGTCCCATTCCTGAGAAGGTTGGAGAAGATGTCACAGAGTTAGGGGGAAGTGTAGTCGAGGAAGCAGCGGCAGGTCTAGCAAGCTTAAAGAAAGGAGTAGATGAACCTGGTTCATCTGGGGACGAGACACTGGCTGAAAGTCTAAGGAAACTGGGGGACTCCTATAACCCCAAGAAAAGGAGGCCTCAGAAGTCCAAGAAGGCTACTAACCCAGTTCCTTCCAAGAAGAGGAAAACTTTTGTAGTTGTTGATGCTCTTGTTCCTAAGGTGCGTGCTACATGTAGTGATGTGAGATAGGAAGAAGAACTGTTTGAGAATCCTCTGCTTGAGAACAAGAAAAAGAGAGCTTCAAAGGGAAAGTCTAAAGTAGGAGAGTCTGTGGAAACTGTTGTGGTTGAAGAGGATACGATGGACCTGGTCCATCATGAAGAGCAGACTGCTCCTGTTGTGGTTGAGGCACCAAAATCAAAAAGGGCTAAGGCTTCTTCAAAGAAGTCAGCTACAGTGTCTTCCACACCTACAAGAACCATTAAAAGGACCAGGTCCAAGGCAAGAAAAGTGAAGGTTGTTGAGAAATATGATGATAGAGAATGGAGTGGAGAAAATGAGGGGGAAGTTGGTGAGGTGACTGACAGAATCACCTTGTTTGACAAAATAACAATTCTGAAGGGAAAATTGGTGAAGGTCTCGAGGAACCTGGGATGAGATACCTGCTGGACACACTAGATGTTCAGGGGTGGAAGAACATGGTTCTTCACATTGAAGGAAGGTTGGCTAGAGCTGAACTGGTGGAGTTCATGGGTAATGCAGTGGTCAAGGACGGCAGGGTCACTAACACAGTCAAAGGAATCCAAGTCTCCTTTGATGCTAAAGAACTGGGGGAAATTATGCACATTCCTGTTGAGGGATACGAGGATTACACTAGGCAAAGATGGCCTAGTTTGGATGGAATGGCCTCAGCAATCAACATTACCAGATTCTTCAGTGACAATGAAAGGGAAATTGAACCCAGGCCAGTCTACAAAAGTGAAATGAAGCCAGAACACAAGTTGCTCTTCGAGTTTGTCATCAAGTTCTTGCTGCCAAGACAAGAAAGAAGGCACATAGCCAACTATATGGATCTTACCTTGATGGAATGTTTGTATAGGGTAAAGCAGATAAATTGGCCAGCCTTCATCATCCAACTCTTGGACAGAGTTGTGAATGGAACAAAAGCACATGCAATCCCATATGGCTTTATTCTGACAGTTGTGCTTGCTCATTTTGATGTTCCTGTGAAAAAGGCTGAGATGGCTACTGCCAAGAACTATTTTGGGAAGGATACTTTGCTGACTTGCAATTATACTGTCAATATTCCTGTAGATGAACCTGGTTCATCTAGGAAGCATCCTGTCAACAGCAAAGTTAGAACTCTGGTGCAGGAAAGCGAGATCAAGGATATGGAAATCCTTCATTTGAAGTCTCGTTTGATTGAGGTTGAAGCTGAGCGGGATGCTCTCAGGACTAAATTAGCAAAAGAGAAGGAAAAGAATGCGGGTGTTCTTAATCAGATGCTTTCTCTTCCACAACCCAAGACCACAACCTCCTCTGCACCTTCCCATCCTTAGGATGTCCAGCGCTACCAAAGCCCCTCTTTAGACCAGTTATTCTGTTTCTATTGTTTTTATTTTGTTTTTCTCATGGTTATGGTTGTTTTTGTTTTGTTTAGTTGTATGGTGTTTGATGTTCGTTCCTAATCAATGAATTTTTGTTGTTTCCTTATTGACTTGTCTCAATTTCTTAGATAGCTTACATTTATTGGTTTTCTATGATGAGTAATCATGTTTGCACATGCAGTTGCCTCAATGGCCATGAGTAATTGTTAACAACACTAGTGAGTTTATCATTTTGTAAACTTTTCGATGATGCCAAAAGGGGAAAGAAATGTCTTTTATATTTCAAGTGATATTTATAACCTAATGAACCTGGTTTCTCTATGATAAATGCTTAAAAAACATACAAAGTGTTTGAGCTTTATACAGGAAGAAGAACAGAGTTTGTCAGCATCAAAAAGGGGGAATTTGTTGACCCAAGTCACTACATAGTTTTGAAGATTGACAAATGTATGACCAGTTGAACCAGGTCCATCATACTTGACCTGACGCGTTGGCACACAAACCTTATATGCATAGGAGATGAATGCGATTGTGAAGTATCAATGAACAAGGAGAGTGTCTTCTAATGCGAAAAGGTTGCAAATTGATAAGAGAATAGAAGTTGAATTCAGCAAGGAAAGTGTAACGAAGGAAGGAAGTNGCTACAGACCATCTAGAAGAACAAGTTCCATTTGTTTATCATTGAGTCTAGTTGGTTGTAGTAGGAGATTTAATATTGTATCTTTTCAGCTTTCACAGAAGCAATTGTAATAGATACGCATTGTTCAAGTTAGAGTTAGCTTGAAGCTTGTAGAAATTAGCTAGAGGCTAGTTACTACGAAGGGATTAGAGTTAGTCCTAGGATTATAAAAGAGTTTATTTTGTAAGTCCGTTTGGCTCAGAGTTTTAGTGAAGAGTTTGAGCAAATCCTATTGAGGAGTAGGTCGTGATTTTTTCACCTTTTGAGCCAAGTGTTTTCCACGTAAAAATCTCTGTGTTTTTACTTTACTGCTTTTATTATTCCGCAACAGTAGAAGTTGGAACACCAAGAAGAACCAGATTCTTCTAGAGAGACAGCACTCGAAAATTGGGTACCACACAAAGTAACCTATCTTTTTGTGTGGTATTGACGTCTAAAACATCATTTTTGAAAAGCAAACTCTCTAGATAAATACAAAAAACCCTTACTGAAATGATTCGCCCTTTTGGGATTATAGCTTGTCATTTCCTCCTGATCCGAGAAAGGGTTCAATATTCTCTTGTGTTCTTGTTATTCCTCATTGTCAGAAGAAAGAATCATACGTCTCGTTCAATATTGGGTGAATTTGTTTCCATAATTACATTTTGTATCATTTATTGTTATCTAACATATGATATCTCACACGTTTTGCCACATCCTAAGCATTTAATATTTGACGCAATTAATCTATCTCATTGTCATCCACATCATCTACCCCACTAATTTTAGATCTGAAGTTATTAATTTTAACTAGAATTAATCTTTTTAATATCCGATTAATTAGTTTAATCAAAGGTTAACATTTTTTAGTCAAACAATTACTACTCCATTATTAATGCTTGGGCGATGGCGCACTATCACATGACTTTACTACTCCCATGTCTAATTGCACATTTTAAAAATATATGGCGGACCAGTTTGTATGTATTTCAATTAGTTTCACGAGTTATTTGTTAACTCACCAGTACAAAAACAGAATACCGTTATCCACCAAAATTCGATTCGACGTATAAGAAATCACCTAGTAGTTTTCGTAATGTTTGATTGGCACTTTCATTTTATATGGCAGCTTAATTTAAAGATAATGTTATAATTCAATTTCTATCTCAAACAGAGTGAGAAAGTGATTTTATATGGCAGCTTAAAATGAATTACTTTTCTCATTCATTTCTTAGTTTTCAAGCAATTTCAATTTGCTCTACAGTTTCTAGCTCAAAAAGAATTAATTTTTCTATCTCAAACAGAGTGACAACATCTGGAATCCGGGGACAAAATATATTTTTTTGTACATCCCACACAGGAAAAAAAAATATATGGTTTGACTCTTTAGGTAATAGCACAATCATATACGGATATATTTACTTTTACCAAATTGGAAGAGAATGGGAAAAAAGAAGAAGAAATTACTTGATTGCAATTGATGATTTTGTCCAGCATGCAAGCCTGAGATGACAATGACATAATCCTTTTGAAACAATGAGAAATTGGTCGCAATTTTTTGTATTTCCTTTTTCTTTTTTGGCTTTAAGTATTAAAAATAATATTTTCCTTTCATGAATCCAAGTTATAATTAGGATTACACAAGATTAATCTCTCTCTACAAGCTAGTAAAAATTCGATCTGAGATTAACTTCATTGGAAGATGATTCTATTAAAAATTACTCAGTAATGTAAGACAATAAGGACTAAACAAAAAAAAGAAATTAAAATGGTAGTAATATGTTTCAGTAATCCTTTTGCAGCCTACCATGTTTTTAATATTAGTAACCTTTGTTTGCTCTACTCTCTTTTTCCCTTGAAATAAACAAAAAGGAAATGAATGGAATCTCCCTTTCTCAAAAACACCAAATTTATGCTCTCTTTCTCCATAATTAATATGAATAATGTTTTATCAATGAATCTATTACCAAGTTAAGGCGGAAGAAGGCGTTGAGTCTTCATTCAATTCCAATCGAAGACCATAATTATTTTCAACTTATATAGTGGTATTCTTCATACTAGTACTTGAGAATGTTAATTTACACATTACATGTGTTGTTTTGTTCCTATATAAATATTGTAAATTTTATTTTATTACAACAATACATTCTCATAACGTGGGGCCGAAGAAAGATAATATTTACACAGACTTTACTTTTATCTTGTAAAAATAGAGAAATTAGTTTTGATAATCCCGGCTTCAAGAAAATATTAATTAATATAAAAAAAGGAAAAGAGTAAAAGAGAAACCACCCCAAAAGCAAAGGAAGAGAAGGGGAGGGGGGGGGGGGGGGGGGGGGGGGGGCGCACAAGCAAATAATGAAATAAGGTCAAAGTCAAACCCACTTGATATAGAAATAAAATCCCCCCAAAAGGTCTCTATTCGACTGAGAGTGAGACATACACACATCATTCTAGTTTCTACGAATAAAAAAATAAGAAAACAAAAGTAAAAACCCCATTGTCCGACAAAACCCCTTTGTCTCCCATTTACTTTTTCTTTTTTTTGTTTCTCACACGGTGTCAGGTATTCATATTGGATCCCGATTAAATTCGAATTCGTACCGGAAAATTTCATGTTGGAAGGTAAAGCGATCGCTAACAAAAGCAACTTCATACCCATGAACTTGAACTCGAACTCAAAACTTTTGATTAAAAACGAAAAAATACTTATCACTCTATCACAATCTTTGTTGGTCTTTGTCTCCCATTTACATTCAAACATATTCTCTCTACTTTGGGCTTAATTCTCTCTTATCCTTGGCCATGCTTGTTTGTCGCCTATACCACAATTTACCCACTGATCATAAGAAAATCTTCTTATTGTTGCACGAGTTTAAGTGATATACATTAATAGTGTAAGAATTTTTTGTACTATCAGATCACTCAAATATATTTACAAATAAGCTTCCTTAAAATTAAAAATAAGGTAAATTGCTTGCTAAATAAACTAGACGATGAAAGAAAATTCTTAAACAAAAAATGTATATAACTTAAACTCTTGTTGCACACGACCAAGTTTGCCTCTAATTTTAATCTACATCTTTTTTCCTTTCTAGTAGTATTACTTTTTGGAAATAGAAGTCAACTTGTGAATAGTTAATGAATGGTATTAGAGAAGTATTTTATGAAAGAGTTTAACTTTTTATCTTTAAAGTAACATTTTATAAACATTTTTTGAAAGAGTTAGTACCTTAAATTGCATGGTATATCTTAAGAATCAAATTAGTAATTATAACATAACAGTTTTTTTATTTGAAGCCATCGAAATTTGTTTACCTTAACATCATTTTTAGTGACAATTTGTGAAGGGAAACTTTACAAAATATGTGAGACATATTAATCTCGAATTGATTATTAGCATGTTATGGCAAAAAAATTGGTCGGACCTAAGGAACTTCTGCAACTTAATTTTTTTTTTAGCAATGATTTTAAATTCTGTGGTATAACATTGTATACATGTTTGGTACACTAATGAAATTGACAAACAATAATAAATAAATCTTCAAATCATGTTCGAAAGTTTAAAATACAATCACACCAATTGTATATAACCTTACGTCGTGAAAATTATAGGGAGAATATACAATAACATTTAATTACCAAAAGATTATAAAAATCTTCACTTGTCAATTCTTTTCTATGTTCTTATTACCTTAAGAACAAAGTGAGAATATACTATAACTAGATAAATTGCCCAATTCAAGTAAAAAGTACATACCTTAAATCGTTAGGCCATTATATTCATTTCTATAATCTTATGAGTTTAACTAATATTCATCTGTGTAGAAAAATGTACACTATCATGTCTCATTATCTATCATAACAAGTAATATGCCTTACATCAAGATTAAATATCTCATTTTTATAGTGTTACATGTTTACTTAAGAAGTCATTTGGTACGAAGTATAAGAAGGTATAGTATTGGTATAAAATTTTAATACCACCTTAACGCTTTATTTGGTTAGCAAATTTAGTCTAAGTTATTCCGAAACTAAAATCAGTACCGAAATAACTTATACCTTATAAAGGGTGGGTGTCGGGATAACTTATATCGTCTTCTTAGAAATTATGTAATTATCATTTTTAATACAACATACCAAACAATGAATTAAAAACAATACCAAAATAACTAATTTCAGCATAACTTATCCTGCCATAAGCCGTATTCAAACCAAACGACCCCTATTAGTGTAAAAAGTTTTCTTGCAATGTTGATTGTATAAGAGTATGAGTTAAACTCTAGTCTTATAACTTCTACGTCGATATTTTCCTGGAATTTCAGAATCTAATTCACATGTTGTGTAGTGATATAGAAGGAAATTAAAGGGGAGAAAGGGTATACAGAAAATTAACAAAATATTCAAGAATTTATGATTGTAGTAAATATATAAAAATATGTCCATCAAAAGTATGCATGCATGAAAAGGACCTAAGAGAGGATTGATATGAATAGAGAAAAAACAAATAGTGCAGTTTTTCTGTCTTTTCTCTCTCTCTCTCTCTCTTTGCTTTCCAGTAGTAGACTACACTGCTGCAAAAAAGCCAGTCCTCTTCTCTGCTACAACTGCAACCACCAGCTAAGCTCTCTCTTTTTTCCATTTTCATGTAATTTTTGAAAAGGACATTAAAGGGTAAATACTTCTGAATATGAATAAATATTATTACCACCATAGTTGGGTAATAAGAAAGAGAAGAGATAAATTAGGTGCATTCATTTTAATGAGGACTACCAACAGCTTCCACAAAAACTCTGCTAATTGAAGATGCCAATTTCATTTGCTGTTCTTGTACTCTGATTTTCTTGAAAACAGGAAAATATGAAGATGTTGACTCCAAATCCCACGAATCATTTGAACTTTCTGAGCTGTAAATTGGATCAATTACACCACTTGGGCTACTACTACTTGGATTATTCTCATATTTGCGTTTGTGTGAAATGGGCTTAGAATACACTTCTGAGATGAGTCCAAAGCAATTATTCACTTTCTCCTGTGTACAGTAAAAGCAGTAAATGGTTTGCAGTTAATTCTCTGGAATATACTCATAAGTATTATAAACATTTAATAGCTGTTTATTATTATGTCAGTTTTTTTTCACCATATGGGGGTGTAAAAACATGAAAGAATAATAAGAACAAAAAAGAGAATTCAATCAAGAAAATGGCAAAAGACAAATTAATAAAACTAACCTTGCTAATTTTGAGAACCCCAAGAAGTTGATTTTGGTAGTCAACAGAATTACAAGGCTCAACTTGATGAATAACGTGAAGCATAATTGCAGTGGCTAATACAGACGGCATATAACGTACGAATCTACAATCTGTATTATTAGGCAAAGATGTCCAAAAATCAAAAGGGGTTTCTTCTGTTACTTTTCTTTTTACTTGTTATCATCGAAAAATCTAATCTTTAGTCAAAACAAGATTCCACAACTGTTATTTCAAAAAAGAACAAAAACAAGAAGAAGAAAAACTGATATTGAGTTCAATAATTACCAGCCATAACAGAGAGGAGGAGATTTTCACATCTTCTAAGAAATTCCCAGTGAACATTATTCTTTAGACCAAGCCTCCTTATAATATGATCAACAAATGAAAGTGGTGTCACTGGATTCATCCTCCATTTTAGTGAAGACAACACTAAAAGCTCCATTCTTTGAATAGTTTTTGCCTCAAACACATATTTTGCATCCTCCACCTATAAAAAATCAACAAGTTTTACAAAATGGAAATATCAAGAAATTGGTAAAATAAAGAATTTAGAAGAAAAAAAAGGTTATTACTTGGAAGTCTAAAAGAAGAGGGACTTGAGTTTCTTCAACTTTAGCAGCTAAAGAAAGACAAGTAACAGCAGCAAGTTGAATCATCCAAGGCTTATCTTTCTGATAATGAAGACAAGTCAAAAACCTGTCAAAGTAATTGATTGCTAAAATGGCAGTCAAAGCAGAGAAACCATAATAACCATTCACTTTTAAAATCCATTCCACAGCAACTACACGAGCTGAACAGAGTAAAGGTTCATCTTGAGAACTGTCAAAGGAACAATGGGTTTCTTTTTCTTTAGAGAAAAGTGAAATAAGCTCTTCATCTTCCCAAAACAAATCTTGTTCCAACAAAAGCAAAGGCAATAAAGAATTAGGCTTTGTTGTTGTTGTTGTTGTTACTTCTGAAGAGAGTGGTGTCTCATCATCTAACAAATCTCCCCATTTTTCTTCTTCTTCTTCACAGTAAAGTGCATCTAAAAGAAAAGATTGAGATAGTTGTTGTTGCTCATTGTGTTCTATTGCCATCTTTTAGTAAGAAGGGAGTAGAAGAAGAGATGTATATAAATCTCTTTTTCTCATTATACAAAACACAACTTTTTCACCATACTCATTTTCATGTTCTTATTTTTTTTTTTTTGTCTGATTGTGTGTTGTAAGAGTTGTGAAGAGAAGAAGAGTGAAGAAGAGAGCAAAAGCTATAGGAGTAGTACTACTCAGAGACTCGTTTCTCAAAAACAGAAAGAAAAAAGAAAGAAAGATAAAGGAAGAGAGAAAAAGAAAGAGATTTTATCAGAGTGGATGTCACGCTTGTCCTTTCTTTATATGTAGTAAAATAGGAGTATGTATTTTGATTTGAGGTTAGGACTGAAAGGAGGAGATTTCGATGATTTTTGTTTGGGGGCTTTGTGTTTTTTTAACTATACTATACCTTTTTTTTCTCCACTTTCTTGGTATTGGAATGGTAAAAATACAATAATAATACTACTAGTAGCAGTGTAGGATATGTATAAAGATACAAAATAGAAGGGGATATATATATATATATATATATATATATATACGTACTTTATATACTATGTGGTAGTAGTATGTTGCAGAAAATGAAGAAAAAAAAAGGCACACACACCAAGCCGGATCTTCTCATGACAGAGAATTTGAAAAGGCACCGCTCATCTTTACACAATTGGGCTCGTTTAGTATTAGGGATAAGAGATAATTAATTATGAGGTTAAATTTGAGATGAGTTTATTTTATGTTTGAGTGAGATAAAATTATGATATAATTCATTTCGAGATTGTAATATTATTTTTATTCCTATGAGAGGGTGAGATAACAATCTCATAATAACTAATCCTGAAATAATTAATCATGAATTACTTATATTTGTGTATATAATTATTCCCGAAATTAGTAATTCTGAAATTTTAGTGTTGTTTTTATCCCCATAGAAGGATGGGATAACAATCTCAAAATAACTAACACCGAGATAATTAACCTTGGGTGTAATTTGTTTCCAACCAAACGACCCCTAATAGATTTGGTTACCTAGATTAGAATACTAATTCGGTAGTATTAGATTTAAGATTGCATTTTTCCATCGTTTAGATAAATATTATACCAAGCTATTGATATTATCTATCACGGATAAAAGATGACATTATAGTCATGGTTATAGTCCTAGGACAAATCCTAAGATAATCTTATTTTGAACCAAACGACCCCTTATAGACTTAGAAAATATTTATTAACATTTGATGTTTATATTAAATAATAGTTATTTATGATAATTAATAATTTGAGGTAAAAATATCTTAAAGATATATATAATATATTCTTTCAATTCAACCTTTTTTTTCCTCGATGTCAATTGGGTATATATACCATTTAAACGAACAACCCCTTTCTCTCCTAATTTATCCTACTCCACACTAATTTGATTCGCTAGGGGTCTGTCTGGCACCCGGAAATTGGATTTGGTGTAAACTAGGACAGTAATTACACATCCTAGTAATTATACAATATAGTGATTATGACGACATGTTTGATTGTCATAACGTAATTAGAGTGTAAGTGTGTTGTTTGGTTGCACAAGTGTAATTACACAATTAGATTAAATTTTAAATGAAGTAATTATCAAATTTAAAAGTAAATATAATAAATATATGCATATACATGATTTTCTATAAGTATAAATGATATTGAATTTGGTATTTAAGATGCATATTTTTCCTTGAATATAAATTAAATAGTAATCATATGTTTATAACTAATATTGTAAAAAAATTGATATAAATTTTCCAAATTAATAATATTTAGTTTAATTAATTACAAAAACTAAAAACATACGTTTTGTAAGAACATCATGGAATGCATGTTTGATAAATTAAATTAATATTTATAAATATAATGTCATAACATTATTTAAATATTTGACAAAACTAATCTATCAATTCTAACTAAAAATGAACAACATGCAATGTGAAAACACAAGTCGATACTACTAAAACAAGCAAATTGGAATCATAAATATAACGCAATTTCAAATCCAAAAATAATAAAATAGTTTAACATATGTCAAATTCAAACATCATAATAATAAGTTCCAATACAATTTAAGATTAAGAAACATAATATGTTTATAGCCTCATTCAACAATAAAATTTTACTTTAATGACATCATGCATATATGGCAAGTTATTATTTATAATATTAGGAAGTGTAGTTTCAAAAAATAGAATAATAACGTAGTTACGCTAAATGAAGAAAATAAAAAAATAGGAAATAAAATATATGAGCAATTACATGGATTCACAAGAAGTAGATGAAGAGAATAAAACATAAATAATGTACAAAGAAAAATATATTTTAAAATTTTAAAAGAAATAAAAATGATGGAAATAAAAAGTTATAAAAAAATTAAAAAGTAATAACCTTGTAATTACACAGTGTAATTACCATCAATTCTCACATTCCTTTGCGCAGAGGTGGACCCAGGATTTGAGTACGGCGGGGGCACCATTGTGTGCTAATCACTGGCGATAAAATTCGGCGTGCAAGTCTTTGGAAACTTAGTGATTATAATAACCTATCATCCACATATAAACAAAAGAAGCTCTAAAGGAAAGAAAACACCGAACAAAGAGATATTTCTTCGCAAAATGTACACTATCGGAAGGGAAAATGTTTGATTACGCATGTTTCAAGCTTTGAACTTTCTAGTTTTTTTAAAATAAAATAAAGGGCCAGTGATCAAAAGGGCGTTCAAACTTTAAAGAAATCGAGATTAAGGGTATGTTAATAGTTAAAAAACTAAAGAAGAGTCTTAAACACTTAGTTTTCATTGCGGAGTCGGAGTCAAAGTGATTGATGAAGAAGATTGTGGCATAAGGATTTGTATTTTTCTATTTGTGGAGTAATTAGTTACAATTTGAAGCTATTAATTTTAAGGGATGAATTCGATTTTTTTTTTAAATTAAGTTGACTATCATGCATTAGAAGTTAGAGCTAAATGTAACGACCTGTTCGGTCGTTTCCCCCATTTCTGCTTCCTTTTGTATTTTTCAGTTGTATTATGATATATCATGTTAGTTGGTTCGGGTACAGAGCGGTTTCGGAGTGAATTGAGACACTTAGTCTCTTATTTAAAAGTTTAAGTTGGAAAAAAAATCAATAGGATGTTGACTTATGTGTAAACGATCTCAAATTAAATTTGTGATGATTATGTTAGATCCGTAAGGTGATTTCGAACTTAGGAGTGGGTTCAGAATGTGATTTGGAGGTCCGTAGTGGAATTAGGCTTGAATTGGCGGAAGTTGGAAATTTGGAAATTTTGGTCAGCAGTAGAAAATTTGATATCGGGGTCGAAATAGATTTTCGAAAGTTGGAGTAGGTTCGTGGTGTCATTTGTGACGTGTGTGTAAAATTTAAAGTCATTCAGACGTGGTTTGGTAGATTTCGGCGTCGTTTGCGAAATTTGGAAGTTAAGAAGTTCTTAGACTTGAATCTGAGGGTAATTTGGTGTTTTGATGTTGTTTTGAGTGATTCGAAGGTTCGACTATCATGTATTAGAAGTTAGAGCTAAATGTAACGACCTGGACGATCATTTCGCCATTTCTGCTTCCTTTTGTGTTTTTAGTTGTATTATGATATATCATGTTAGTTGGTTCCTATACAGAGTGGTTTCAGAGTGAATTGAGGCACTTAGCCTCTTATTTAGAAGCTTAAGTTGGAAAAAAAGTCAACAAGATGTTGACTTATGTGTAAACGATCTCAAATTTAAATTTTGATGATTATGTTAGCTCCGTAAGGTGATTTCGAACTTAGGAGTAGGTTTCTGGAAGTTGGAGTAGGTTTGTGGTGTCATTTGTGACGTGTGTGTAAAATTTGAGGTCATTCGGACGTGGTTTTGTAGGTTTCGGCGTCGTTTGCGAAATTTGAAAGTTTAGAAGTTCCTAGGTTTGAATCCGAGGGTAATTTGGTGTTTTGATGTTTTTTAAGTAATTCGAAGGTTAGATTAAGTTCGTACGGGGTTATATGACTTGTTGGTATGTTTGGTTGAGGTCCTGAGGGCCTCGGGTGTGTTTCAGGTGGTTAACATATCAAGTTTGAAGTTAGGAGAATTGCTGAAGTTGGCATGTTGCTGGTGTAATCGCACCTACGAGGATATGGTTACACGTGCGACGCCGCAGGTGCGGTGGGATTTGGCGCAGATGCGGAAGTGAGCGGGATTGGAGAAGACCGCATGTGCGAGAGGTTTTACGCACCTAGGAGCCCACAGAAGCGAGAAGTTGCCCGCAGAAGCGGAAGAGAGGAGGTATGGCACTGACAGTAGGTGCAAGGTCTTTTTTGCACCTGCGAGGTCGCAGAAGCGTATAGGGAGCGCAAATGCGGAGTTGAGGGATATAACTGATTTTCCGCATATGCGAAGGTTTTGCACAAATGTGGCACCACAGGTGCGCATTTTTGAGCCGCAAGTGCGAAATCCTGGACAGAAACTATAAATAGAAGACTTCACGCATTTTTGCTCATTTCCACCATTTTCAAGTCGTACCTTGGAGCTTTTGGGGGTGATTTTGAAGAGGATTCAAAGGTTTTTCAGTGAGATAAGTTGCTTGAGTTCTAATACTCCTAGCTCTGGTGTTTTTCCATTGTTTTCTCATCTAATTAGTGGGTTTTAGGAATGAAAAGAGGGGGTTAGGGCTTGGGATTTTGGAGAGTGTAATTTGAGGATTTGAGGGACCAAATGATGTCAGATTTTGATAAATTTCATATGGTTAGACTCGTGAGTGAATGGGCTTTCAAGTTTTGTGACTTTTGTCGATTTTCGAGATATGGGTAGGGTTTGATCCAATTTCGGGTTTTGAGTCTAATTTGGTAGTTTTTCTTGTGGAATTTATTTCTTTAGCATATATTGATGATATTGTACTAGTTGTGGCTAGATTCAGAGCATTTGGAGGTCGAATCGAGAGGCAAGAGCATTGTGGAGTAGGAATTTGTTCGGATTGAGGTAAGTAACAGTCTTAAAGATGGTCTTGAGGGTATGAAACCTCGATAAAA
Organism: Nicotiana paniculata; assembly: GCA_005239505.1. Classification (NCBI taxonomy): domain Eukaryota; kingdom Viridiplantae; phylum Streptophyta; class Magnoliopsida; order Solanales; family Solanaceae; genus Nicotiana; species Nicotiana paniculata. The sequence continues at coordinate 30,024 of ML347528.1, forward strand.
CTCATATGATATTGATATTGATATTTCGAGGAGATGCACATGCTAGGTGACGGTGTGTGAGCGTGCACCGTGTGGGATTGAGACTTGGTCCGTCCCGGTAGACTGTAAAGTCAAATAGCCCAATGTTATCACTTGTTCATTCTTATTTTCGAGTTATTAATTGTCTGACATGTTAGAAACCGTATTTAGGCTATATGAAAACACTGTTGGGACCTGCAGTGGCCGTGGACTTGTAGTATTGACTGCTAAATTGTTGTTTTGTACTCGGTCACGATTTGCTTGTGCATTTTATCTCAGCTCTCTCTCATGATTTGATTAATACTTGTTATATTCTTTGTTTGGGCTGTTATGATGATAATTGTGAAGCTGGAGAGGCTAGTGATTGATATAGAGCCTGAGTGTCGGGTTGAGAATTGTGTGAGATATGTTATCTCGGACTGCGCGCTGCAGTAATATTGGACCGGGTTGCACGTCGCAACAAGACTTCGGTCCACGTTATCAGATCGGGTTGCACGCCGCAATAATACTTGGGTCGTGTTGCACACCGCAACTATATATGGATCGGGTTGCATGCCACAACAGTATTGGGTCGGGTTGCACGCCGCAACAATATAGTGCTTGGGCTATAGGAGCCCCCCGGAGACTGAACACCCCCAGTGAGCGTATGTGCCTTAATTGTGAGTATTGAGGCTGAGAGCCGAGTGATTGAGCTATCGAGATAGATGAGTGACAATAGCCCTGTGAGGTTGTGCTTGCTTTTATTTATTGTTGTACTTTGTTTCTAGTCGTCATGTTGTGATAATTTGGAGTACTTATACAGTTTCACTTGAGCTTGAAATGCTTTGATTTTAAAACACCAATTTGAAAGCATGCGTAATTTCCTTTACTGAGATTTCTAGAAAGAACTGTCTTGTGTATAGCTCGGTTTTGTTACTCAGTTCCTTATTTAATTGTGTTACTTACTGATTTGGAAGTACTCACGTTACTTTCTGCACCTCGTGTGCAGATTCAGGTGAGATCGTTAGCAGAGATCGCTGAGTCCGTTCACTTGTGGCTGTCGGAGATATACGAGGTAGTTGCTGGCGTCCGCAGCCTTGATTCTCCTCTATTATTATCTTTTCTTTCTGTTTGGTATTAGTGGAACACTATAAATTTTGATTCTAGTCTGGTTTAGATGCTCTTTTGAATGCAATTATAGTCTATTATGGAAAGCTTTGACTTATCTTTTAAAATAAAATATCGATGTGTTTTAGGAATGTGTCGGCTTACTTAGTACCACGATAGCCGCCATCACAACAAGGTTAGTTTTGGATCGTGACACTAAACTATAATTGCATTCAAAAGAAAAAGAATAAAGAAAAAATAAAACAATTTGTTATTAAGTATGAAAGTACGTTGTATCCAATTAACTAAAAAAACTAAAGATGGGATTCGGGCCTGGATCATCCAGCAAACAAAGGAATTGAAGCGCCCAACATAAAACTTTTTCCGTCCGCCTTTTAGTGTATTAGGGCATAACTAAAATATTTAAGGGGTCCTATATATATACGTATATATACAAGGTTTTTTATGAGGCTAACAGGGTCCCATGACCTTCTACATGCAACGTAGGTCCGCCCCTGCCCTTGAGAATTAGAGAGTGTAATTACACCTCTCCAATTACATCTAATTTTATGCTGATCAAGTAATTATTTGGCCAGACAAACATGCCAAACTGTGTAATTACACCCCATTTCACCTAAATCCAATTCCAGTTGGCTTTACAAACAAGTTTTAGTAAGGTAAAGATCAATTCCTTAACCTCATTTCCAATAATAAGAAGAATAATCAAAGTGTACATCATGTTATGCCAATAGACCTTAGTTAAACAAGGGAATTTGCAGTCGTACCCTATGTTTGTGCCACACTTTAATATATACCCTATTTTTAATAATTATTGATTTGGTAGCCAGCTGGCAAAAAATATATAATAATATGACAATTACACCCTTGACAAAAGATATAAAACCTGCATCACGCATTAATCGCGTGATCTGCAACCTTATTCGCTAAAAAAGATCTCATCCCCTCCTCTCACCAGCTTTATAAAAAAATCATAAACTTGTCCAGATTCATCTTCAAAATCATACTTGCACGAAGTTGTTTCGCCTTGAAGCTAAAACTTTATTATAACGTAGCATGAAGTTATTTCATGTTGAAGCTAAAACTTCATGCTAATATAGTATGAAGTTATTTCACATTGAGGCTAAAACTTCATACTAATGCTAATGCATATTGAAGTTATTTATCCTGCAGTCTATAGTTTTATCATGAGTTTTATCCGAAACTTCAGTTTAAACATGCTGAAGTAATTTAGTTCATTTGCTAAAACTTCAGACTAAACATGCTTAAGTTTTTTAGTTCATTTGCGAAATTTTCAGACTAATAAACATGCTTAAGTTTTTTAGTTCATTTGTTAAAACTTCAGATTAAACATGCTTAAGTTTTTGTCTTGCAATATGTAATTTTCTAATGAGTTTTTGCTAATGCATGCTGAAGTTATTTAGTTTATTTGCTAAAACTTCAGAGTAAACATGCTTAAGTTTTTTAGTTCATTTGCGTAAACTTCAGATTAAACATGCTTAAGTTTTTTCGTTCATTTGCTAAAATTTCAGACTAAACATGCTTAAGTTTTTGTCTTGCTGTATGTAATTTTCTAATGAGTTTTTTCTAATGCATGCTAAAATTATTTAGTTCATTTGCTAAAACTTCGCACCAAAATATGCTGAAGTTTTGTCCTACAGTCTACAATTATGTCATGAGTTTTATTAGAAACTTCAATCTAAACAAGTTGAAGTTTTTTAGTTCATTTGCTAAAACTTCAGACAAAACATGCTTAAGTTTTTGTATTGCAATATATAATTTTTTAATGGGTTTTTTCTAATGCATACTGAAGTTATTTAGTTATTTGCTAAAATTTCGTACCAAAACATGCTGAAATATTATCCTGCAGTCTATAATTTTGTCAATAATCTTTTATTAAAGAAGGACAAAATCATCTTTTTAAAACTTTTTTAACAAAAAAAATAAGTACGGATACAACAAAAAAATAAAACGAGTATAAATTAAAAAAGGACGACCAAATAAGACGGCACATACAATTTTTACGTTAAACAATATTAGAATTCACAAGAAAACAAAGTTTAACGCGAGTGCCATATATTGAAGTATGTGTATTTATCTTCATGATAGCAATACTTTGGAATTGTTTTCTCCAACGTGTATGCTTTGTATTGAGTTTAAATTATATATACCATCAACATATTATAAGAAAATTTGTATTATTCGGTATTTGTTATAGCAAATAATTTATTTTACTTTCAAGATTATAAATTTTACAACTTAAGAAAGTTTATCTAGAACTAGAAATATCCTTTTGCATACCTTGAAAGTTTGGTATACATAAAGTTATACTCTATTTTGTACGTATTGTATGTAGATAGATACTCCATGAAACATGGAATACACATAGATAGGGAGGATTTAATAAGTTTAGTAGATGAAGCTGGAAAGTCGAAAATAGGGGGAATGGTGTTTGGGAAAAGAGATATTTTTCTACTTTGTAGAGTTAATAGGCAAAAGAGTAGCTTCCAAAGCTGCCGTTAGGGTGTCTTGTTTCCCCCAATAATCACATCTTTCAAAATTAATTAACGCAATTTACATTTACTACTTCAACAAATTTTGGCCAAAATTGTTTTTTTTTTTCCTTCTAATATGAGGTGTTTGACCAAGGTTTTTTAGGGAAAAAAAAATATTTTTGGGAAGAAGTAGAAGTAGTTTATGAGAAACAGAAAAAAATAGTTTCTTCCCAAAAACAGAGAAGTAGAAGCAATTTTGACTTTTCTTCTTACTAAAATTTTTTCTTAACAAAATATAACATATACCGAAATAACCGCTAAACCTACTACTTAGGATATTAATGTATAAATATTTCTTATTATTTTTAGGATAACTTTCTAATATATAGTGACTTTAAGGGTGAATGCTTTTATATTTGTTGAATAATTTTTAATATATTTAACTTATATTAAAAGAATCAAGTATTTTTAAGTTTTATCTTCATATTTTACTTAAATAAAAGAAAAGAATTAATTATTTGTTTGTAGTATCGAAATATTAAAATTATTTACTTACTTATAATATTAACTATTAAATAAATCTATTCATGTCCTTATGCATAATGTGATACTTAAAAGCACTTTCTGAAAAGCTTGGTCAAATACAAATTATTGTTAAAAAGTATTTTTCAGAATGATTAGTCAAACACAAACTATTTTTTTCAAAAGTATTTCTCAAAATAAGTTAATTTTTCCGGCTTGACCAGACATATTATTACTTTTATTCATCTAAGAAAATTGCTACTCTCGTGTCTTAAGGAAAGGAAATAAGGTTCTATGCAAGCAATAATTACGAGGGAAATTGTAATTGTAATTGTACAAACATGAATTAAATAAAATAAGCTAAAAAGTTACTCCATGTGTTTCGTCCTAGTTCAAAAGTCATAAATGATTTCGTCTTTGGCAGGCAGTACACTTGTCTTTTTGACGTACTCTCTGCAGCATTTGTTGGGTTAGAATTTTTTATGTTAGCATCAACAAAAACATAGTACTACTACTAGTAAATACTACTAATACTCTAGTATAATTAATGAAGTAAAAAATTGGTAAAAGCAACCTGCAGAAATTACCAATCTTTAACACCGCAGTTCCGAAAGAAAAAAAAACAAATTCTACTTTAATGGTTAGTAAATCCATTGATTAAAAACAAAGCCAGCGCTTGAACATATTCTCAAACTTGTTTTGAAAAATTTGATTTGGTTAAAGTTTGATTTGAAGATGAAAATGTGTTTAGATATCAGTTTTCAAAACATATTTCTCATATTTATTTTGAAAAAACATAAAACATGACTTATTCTCAGAAGTTCTAAAAACTATCACAAATACCCAAAAATATCATTATCAATAGCATTCATTATATTTTCGCTAACCGTAGTCCTGAACATAAATAATAAATGACTGATAATACACTTAGAAGATGAAACAACATTATTACAAAATAATAAATGGCGGACTCTTTTATAAAATACAAAAGTTTGGGGCAATTTTAGGGGATCTTTTCATTCCTATACATTATTGAAAACTTTATTACCCTAAATGTCCATATTTAGTTAATTACCCGGCATAAACAAGTTTTATTTACAAAATATATACAATCCACCTTAAAAGGTTTCCAATTCATTACTTGTGCCTTCAATCTAGGGATTTAGTTACACCATTTTCTTTTTTTTTCTTTCCTTTCTCCCATCTTCTCTCCGGATTCTCTCTTGATATCCCTGCTTCTTCTCGAACCTACCTTAAACTAAAAATAGTATGTTAGATTCTTGAAGAAATCTATCAGCAAATTCGACTTCATGGGACAAAGAGACCAGCAAGATACGATACAAATGCTACAAACGACAACGATAAAGACCTACCGGACAATGTTAGATAAATTGTGTAATTTTGTGCCTTATGGGCAGCCAGGCGAAGGCGACCAAAACACTCCTAGAATACAACTAACCCCAACATTAACATAATCAATTTTTGAATTCGTTTATATGCACACAATTTATTTATGGGAATTTTTTCGTACTCTATCCAGTTAAATACAACTGCAATGTCATACCACTTAAATATAAATTTTATACAATATATCTTTTGCATATTTTGTATCTGATGTATACATAGTAAAAATAAATTTCATACAACTAATTATATATTATATAATTTATCTACAACTTATCTACAACTTTCACACATTATTTCTACTCAGTTAAATATAACTATAATAACATACAACTTAAATACAAATTTTATACAAATTTATACAATATGTCTTTTGTATATTTTGAATCTGATTTAACATAATAAAAATAAATTTCATACAACTAATTATATATTATACAACTTATCTACAATTTTCATACATTATTTCTACTTAGTTATAGACAACTACAATATCGTACAACTTAAATATAATTTTTATACAATGTTGTTCAACTTTCATACAATATATAAATTTTTTGTGGTCCAGAAGATTTTTGGACCACAATTTTATGAAACAACATAGTTTTACTAGATTTATAAGTTTTCACTATAAATTGATATATATTACCTTAGAGAATATTAGCAATTATACAAACTATATAGATCGATTAGAAATACAATTAGCTTTTTGCGAAAGACCAGAAGCAGGCAAATTAAACAACCCAGAACTTAAAAATCGTATTATTTCAGAAATAGAAACATTCACCATAGAAATAGAACGAGAAAATATTATCTTAGGACAATCAGAAATGAGATAAAACATATCCCATTAGGATAAATAATATTTATGAGACAACATCCTTTAACTAAGCGAATCGCCTTTAATTATTGGATCTTAAGTGGAGTCTTACAAAGAAAAATAGAATTAAAGAATAAAAAGGTCAGAAATCTCTTAACGACAACTTTGAAATTAACTGAACAGATACAAGAATCTAATTTAATAATTAATACAAAACCTAGTTATATAATAAAACGTAGTATTAGTAAAGAAATAATATCTGTTTTAGAGTGGGAATTACAATATATAGAAGGAGAAATATATTTGGAAAACCAAAGAATAAAATTTTTGAAGAATAAGAAAATTTGAATACCATTAGGCTAATCAAAATAGATAGATTAAAGAACTTAGAATATTTAGATCTAAAAATACATCCAGAAAAGTAATATAGAATATTACAAGATAATTCGGTTATAAAGTGTAATTTTAATAGTGGAGAACATATATTACATACAGAAGATAAACAATACAATACGTTGATAGATTTAATAATTAACCTTAGCGAAAAATCTCACGAAAATAATAAAAGCATACTAAGAACACTAGAAATTGTAGAATCATTACAAATTAAACAGAGAAAGACTTTAGAAAAATTAGAACAAAATTTTGATTTCTTAAAGTCTCAAGAACTAGAGATAGACAGAAAAATACAATTCTTAAATAATAAGTTTAACCTCGAAAAAATATCCACTAAAAACAAGATAGAAAAACTGGTTAAAACTATTACATAAAAACCTAAAGAATTAGAAGTACAAACAACCAATAAAAGAAGAATAAAAGAAGAATGCTCGTAAAAATTACCGCCGGTAAATAAGGTAAAATTCTGTGGTAAAAATATTTTGTGTAAGTCTTATGTTGTAAAATCTTACTCGGTACTCTTCCTCGAAAATCTGTAGACATGTTATTATGTTGCTTATCAAAAATTATGAACTGAGAATTATTAACCCTTCTATCATTTTTTTTTAATCTCTGTTCATCTCTTCTTTCTAGCTTTTTAAAGAAGTGAAATCTTTTCTTAACACTTTTTTCTTTAACCTCACCCTGGCCATAGTTAAATATATATACTCATTTGATCACCCTTGTGATAATTTGTTGGGTATCTCCTAGGAATTTATAGGTTAATCCATCAAAATTGTTAAGAAGCTGGAAAGAGAACCATATACTAAGAGTGATTTTTAGAATATTCACAAACTAGCATAAATACATATATAAACATAAAGCTGTTAAATCAGGGGTAATATCCAGAAACATAATTTAGATAAAAACAGTAACTTACATGTTTACAGGAGAGGGATTTCCCTTTCGGGAAACCCGAAAAACTTTACTGAACTTGAGAATTAAAAACTTGCACTCTGAATCATACGATTTTATTTATTTTACAACCTTGATATAAGAACTACTAAGGAATACATAACTTAGATAGATGGTATAATATAGGACTTTTGAATGTTGGGTGATGAGAAGAAGAAGAGGATGTTTGGAAATTTTCTTGAGAGAGATGTTGCTGATATTGTTCTTGTTGTTCTGTCTTCCTTCTTCAATGTTGCCTTTTTTAATAGTCAACTCTATGAAGCGGATTTTTTAGCGGATTTAAAACATCTTCAGAAATCTTTCTTTTCTAGCCTTGTCGGGTACTTTAATGGGCCCCATCGTCACATGGCTTGAGCAGAGATTCTTTTTTATTTTTCAAATATGTAACTATTTTTTCCACTTCAAGGACCCCAATGTCTTCTCAACACTACTTTATGTCATTCTTAGTTGCATTATTGCTACTTTTTTCTTTTTTCTCTTTTGTCTTGTTCCTCCACTATTTCTGACTACTGTGGTTCTTCAGTATTCAGATTAATTCTCCTGTTTGCTTATACGTATCAAGAATTTTTTTTCTACGTATCAAGATTGTGTAGGGCTATTGAGTCAAAACTCATTCCCGAATCATTATCTGGGTCTTGAGCATCTTGATAGTTTAGATTTTCATCTTCATAATTGTCTTCGTCTTCTGATTTTTCTGGACTAGGATTTTCAACCATATATTTATCCTGCTTTTCTTTTTCTTGGAAGAATTTTTCTAGTGTCTGTTTAACTATTTCTTCAATTTTCTCATTTTTTTTCTTTTTTGAACTCGTGCCTTTCTTTTTTAATGCTTCTCCTTGTATTAATGTTCTGGGTAATCTTCATCTTAATGGGCTCGATGATCCTTCATCTTCACTTTTTGGCAAAGTGACATCCATAAACGAATTTGATAAGTCTTTACCGGCTACCGTTTGAACCGGACTAGCTGTATCTCTATCCGATACAGTGGATCTTGTTACATTCATTGGGGAATGTACACCCTTCTTATCCATTTTCTCTTGAGATGCAAAACTCATTTCCTGGTCCTGTTGTGGAATGACCTGTATTTGGGATTATAGCAATTCAAATTTTTCCGCTTGTATTTTGTGTTCTAATGTCTTCACTTGCTCCATTAGCCTTAGTTTTTCTTGTGTCAAGATTTCATTATTCTGATTCAGTCTCTTGAAGGCTTCAGTCATTGAAGAGCAGTGATCACAGAAAATTATTTTATCTGTATCTTTTTGGATATTATATTGTGGGGTTTTTTCTGAGTGTTGAGGAAATATTATAGTTTGGTCCTAAACCTAGTGCATAGTCTAATGCTTCAGTAAAGTCATTAAAGCCTTTGAAAAGGGGTTTTTCCAAATCTTTAATAGAATCTAATACTTCTAACCATGTCTGAAAAACACCATTTGTATTTTCATGTATAAATACATAATGCTTAAATCTTTTTTCTTGATTTTTATCTGTAAAATACTGGCATAAAGTATTTATGGCTGCTATAAAATATTTAGTGTCTTTTTTATTATATGCTATCCATAAATTATCGATCAAACACCTCTGTGGTCTATGTATGACGCATTCTAGTAACATTCTAAATGACAAGTTTGATGGAGGAAAAAATATTAAGTTATGTTTTTCAAAATTTATTCTTTCCATACTATTCTGTTCTACTAGAGATTGTGGCTTAAATTGAAGATTACCTAACATTGTCTGAAAATATCTGTCTGAGGGTGAGACCTGAACGCCCTTTCCATTGTCTTCATTCTTGAGAGTTGTTGGTCTCATGCTGTAAAGGTATAACATATTCATTAGTTGACCGTAATTTTTAATCTACTCAACTGATCTGCTAAATTATTATATTTTCCGTTGATATGTTCAAATATGAGGTTATAAATTGATATAGTGTCAATGAAATTTAACCATCTTCTTCTACTACTATTTTTTCATTTATTTTTTGGTGAAACTTAGCTATGGCTTCACAATCAGTTATTATTAATATTTCTTGTTTGTTTAATATATATAATCTGAAATTATTTAACCCATATATCACAACTAATATTTCTGCATCTATACTACTCATATTTTCTTTTTCTTTATATTTACCACTTTGATAAGCACATATTTTTTCTGTGCTTTTATCACTATACTTATTGGATTTAGCTTTTAAGACCGCTCCCCATCCTTCAAAACTTCCATCTGTTTCTATAATTAAGTAATCTGATTCTAATGACATGTTTTAGTCAGGAATATTTTTTCTTTTTTCTTTTTTCTTTAATTTCTTGTACTAATTTTATATCTTAAGTATTAAAATGTCTTTGTCCTGTAGAGCCTGTCTTAGCATATAGAGGTACTGCTATTTTTCCTAGATCCTTTATAAAATTTCTTGCATAATTTACTATACCTAGGAACCTTTGTAATTCTTTAATATTGTCTAATTTATCTGGCATCTCTAAAGCCTTTTTAGCGATATGAAGTTGTAATTTAATTTTTCCATCTCCTAAAACGACTCATAGAAAATTTATATGATTTTTACATAATTCCATCTCCTTTTTACTAATTATTATTCCATTATCTACAAATAATCTAAATACTGTCTATAGATGTCCTAAGTTCTCTTTAATATCTTTAGTAAATACTAATATATCATCAACATATACTAGAATAAATCTTTTATATTCTCCAAATATACTATCCATTTTTCGTTGGAAAATTGGCGGTGCTGTCTTTAATCCAAACGACATTACCAGCCATTCGAAGTGCCCTTCTCGACAAGTAAATGATGTCCATTCTATACTTTCTTCGTGCATTTTTACTTGCCAGTGTCCTGATTTACAATCAAATTTACTGAAGATCCTTTTTCCTTGTATTCTATTTATTAGTTCTATTTTATCTGGTAACTTATAACCATCTGTTCTAGTATTGTCATTAAGTCTTTTGTAGTTTATTACCATCCTAACCTTTTCTTTTATTATTTCATTATGGTTTCTTACCATGAAGGCTGCTGACCTATGTTTAGAGGTGGATCTCCTTATTACTCATAAATTCATGAGTTCTTTGATTTGTATTTTAAAATCTTCTAAATCTTGATTTGTGGCTTCTATTGAGGCTGTTTTAATTATATATTCTGGATTGATTATGTCTAATTTGCACATAACTTTGTTATTTTTCCAGTTCTTTAGAGGTGTTTCTCCTATTATCTCTATTTCATCCAATGTTTTTTATATTATTCAGATCCTTTTGATTTTTTCTTATTCCTACTTTTTCTATTCCTGTTCTAAAGTTATATAATTCTGTTTCGATGTCTATTAAGGTGTAATCTTTTTTCAGTATATCTTTATCCTCATTTTCTTATGATATTAAAGTTTTAGATTCTTTTTTATCCTTACAACATGTATTTTTATCTTTACATTCCTTACAACATTCTTTCTGATTTTTCTGCAGGTTTTGCTGGCCCAAATCCAATTGTGTCCTTATCATAGTTCCAGTTTCTATAGTTTGTACTGGTGTATGTGTAATACTTTTGAAAAATATTACTCCGTCTCTGCTGAGTAAGCAACTACCATTGTTATGTATCATAAAGTTTCCTAGTACAAAATCTACATTTATATTCAAGTCTCTTACCCAGATTTTATCTACCTTATAACTAGGTTTATAAAAATCTAGGCATGTATTTATAAAACTAATATGCGATTTATCTATATAATGTCTATATATATTATAAGTTCCGTCCATTTGCATAGCAGCAACGAGTTTATCTAAGGTTTGATTAGGTTTGGTGGAACTATTTTCTTATTTATTATACATCATGTACATCCCGAATCTACTAAAGCTAACGTTTCTATTTCGTAATCCTCTATTTTGATTCTTGCTAATATTTTTATTGTACTTAATTTTTTATCCTCGTTACATATCAGTGTGTCATAGTTTTCTATACTCATCAATTCTTCATCGTGTGTGAATTCTACTACATTTTCTTCGTCATCTTCTAACTTTTGCTTTCCCTTTTCCATTTTTGTATTCTTTTTTCCAATTCATTTATTCTGGTTTCTAATGACATTACTCTTAAATTGAGAGTGGAATCATTTATTCCCTGGCATTTTTCTTCTTTATTTATTTTTGTCTTGAATTCTTTTTCTATACATAAGATGCATCCTTCTAGGTAACATGACTTACATTTTGCTCTTCTATCTCTACTAGGATACCATTTACATATAAAACACTGATTAGTATCTAACCCTTTATTTTTTTCAAAATTATGATTACATTCTTCAGATATGTTTGCTAATATATTTGCTTGTATTTCTTCTAAATTTAGTTTTTTCTAATCCTATTTTATTTATTAATTCTTCTTCTTCTGACTCTGATGACTCTATTTGAGTTTTTTCTTCTATATCTACACTTACTATATATTATATACTTTCATTATCTGACATATGTTCATCTACATATTAAAGTTTTCTGAAAATCTTCTATTAGTTGTGAATTTCTTGTTTTATTATTAATTCTTTTCGGACATGTATTGGCTAAGTGTTCTACACTTCCCCGGGTAAAACATTCCAGTTTATTTTTATAATTTCTTTCTATTCTATATTTTCTAACATGTCTGTTTCTATCTAGGTATGGTTTTTTAGCTAATGATTTTCTAAGATAATAATTTTTTCTATTATATGTAATGCGTGGCTAGAATTCATGGCTTAACAAGTTATATGCCTTACATTTTATGTGCGTTAATGATAAAAATACACTTTTTATGTGCATAATGGAGTTTATTTCATGTGTAGGTGCATTGGAGATGGAAACCGAGGTAAATGGATGCATGAACGTCGAAAATACGATCAAGAGTCGAAAAGGAGTGACCCGGGTATAGCCGGGCATTTTGGCCTTAAAGCCAGGCCAACCCGGGCGTTAGTGGAGCATTTGGACCCTCAAGCCAGGGTCAGCCTGGCGTTAGTGGGGCGTTAGAGCCCTAAAGCCAGATCTGCCCTGGCTTTAAAGGGGCGTTTGAGCCCAAACGCCTGGGTCCCGAGGTTCGGTCAATTCCGAGTTTAAAGAGTTTTAAGTGATTCCCGGTTGGAATAGAAGTCTCCTACATGTTTAGGGTTTATCTCAAACATATAAATAGACCCAAAAAAACACAACTTGAAGGAGGAAGCCATTGAAGTGAAGAAAAACCTGTGGATTACTACTCAGTGAAGCAAACATTGATTTTTATAGATTTTATTTATTATTTTGTAGTTCAATTATGCAAGTTATTTTAGAATTGATTCTTATGAATATGAGTAGCTAATTTTCTTAATCTAGGGTTTTGGTGGAACCCGTTGGGGGATAAACTTATTGTGATATTAATATAGTTTTGATTGGTTGATTAATCTCTATTTGTTCAACTACGTTCTTGTTGTAGTTGATTGAAAGGGCCCTCAATTAGTTGTTCCTATTTATTATGTATCTACTTGAGAGAGAGTGCATATTTAGGTAGTTTATTGAACAACATCACTCCTGGAGTATTGATGAAAGTCATAACCGAGGGTTTAGAAGTTGGATTAGAGGTAACGATACTTCGGGTGCAATATAAAGTGAACTGTAATGCAATCTAGCTAGCGTAACTTGAGA
>ML347529.1:0-31934 GCA_005239505.1 Nicotiana paniculata
GCATAATAGTAGCTACGCACGGACTCCCGTCACCTCGTACGTACGTAGCCCCCGAAGGTAATATCATGTAATGGTTTAATTCACCTAGGGGGACGATTCCCCCTCACAAAGTTAGAAAGGAGACTTACCTCGCTCCGAAATTCGAATACCTCAAGCCCTTCCGATGACTCCGACGGACGCACAACGCTCTGAAACTACCACATAACGGCAAAGCAATGAAAATTCATCCTAATACTCGCAACAAATTCAGATTATATACTTTCCCAACCCCGCATGGAGAAATTACCAAAATTCCCTCGGGTCCACGTGCCTGGAAATCCGAAATTCTCGAAGATACATTCTACCCATAGACCTACTAGTTCAATCATGCAATTTACTCTACATTCCATACTCAAATTCGTGGCTAAATTCCAAATTTATATTTTCTAGGTTTCTTCAAAAATTTACCAAATTCCTACCAATTGCCATGCTTAATCCATGCATATAATCTCGCATTTATCTAACAAACGAAAGGAATTTACTTACTTTGATGGCTGACGAAAATCCCCCTTGAAATGCTCCCCAAAAATCGCCCATGACAAATGAAAAATGGGTGAGAAATGACAAAAACCCATCTTTAAAACATTCTGCCCAGGCCTCCTTTCGCACATGCTGTCCAATAGCTGCTCCTGCGGCTCCGCACCTGCGGAAATTCCGTCGCAGGTGTGGCTCTGACTCAACCCAGCATTTCTCGCTTTTGTGGTCCATTCTTCGCACCTACGCTTCCGCAGGTGCGACCCATCTTCCGCACCTGCGGCCTCCTCAGATCCAGCCCAAAACTCGCACCTGCGGCGCCCTTAGCCGCACCCCGCGGCTCCGCACCTGCGGTGAAAGCCTCGCATGTGCGGTTACACCGATGACAGCAACCTTCAGCCTTCTTCGACTTCAAACATTGATCCGTTAATCACCCGGAATCCACCCGAGGCCCCCGGGACCCCGTCCAATTATACCAACCTGATCCAAAACATAATGAGGACTTGATCGAGGCCTCCAATCACATCAAACAACATCGAAACCACGAATCGCACCCAATTTCCAACTTTATGAACTTAGAATTTTCCAACTTCTACATCCGATGTCGAAACCTATCAAATCACAGCCGATTAACCTCAAATTTTGCGCACAAGTCATATTCAACATTACGAACCTGCTCCAGCTTTCGGAATCGCATTCCGACCTCGATATCAGAACTTCCACTTCCGGTCGGATTTCTCAAAAACCTTCAAATTTCTATCTTTAGCCAAATGACTCCAAAATGACCTACGGACATCTAAATTCACTTCCAATCACACTCCCAACTCTAGAATCACCATACGAAGCTATTCCAGACTCGGAATCCCAAACGGACATCAACAACCCTAAAATTCACTTCAAGCCCAAATTTATGAAATTCTTCTAAAATGCTAACTTCCATAATATACGCCGAAACGCTCCCGGGTTATCCAAACCCCGAGTCGGACATACGCCCAAGTCCGAAATCATCATATGAACCTACTGGAACCTTCAAATCCTGATTCGGAGGTCGTTTACTCAAAATTTCAATCTTAGTCCATTTCTCCAACTTAAGGCTTCTGAAATGAGAATTTTCTTTCCAAATCAATTCTAAACTTCCTGAAATTCAATTCCGACCACGCCCACGGGTCATAATACCTGAAACGAAGCTTCTCATGACTTCAAACCGCTGAACGACGTGCTAGAGCTCAAAATGATCGATCGGGTCGTTACAGGTTTGCACTCAAGGGATTGAGACTTTGTCTGTCCCGTGTGGCCTCATGGCCATCATTTGTGTTTACGTAGTTGATTGTAGTTGAACTTGTCTGCCTTCATGTTAGAGATCATGCTTAGGCTTTATTCATGCTCACATTAATTATACTCATTCATAGGAATTATTGTACATGTTTACCTGAGTCTCTATTATTTGCTAATACGTTGTGATAGTTCCCTTATTTGTTGATGATGGTGAGGCTAGTGAGGTACATGATTGAGTGAGGCCAAGAGCCTAGTTGTGAGGATATTAATACCATAGCGCGTGAGTTATCCGCGTAGCACGTGAGTTGACCGTGTGGGTCCAGGTATTGATACCATAGCGCGTGAATTGTCCGCGTAGCATGTGAGTTGACAGTGCGGATCCAGGTATTGATATGATGGCACATGAGTTGTCCTTGCTTAGTGTCTGGGCTTTGGGAGCCCCTCCAGAGTCTGTACACACCCCTAGTGAGCGCAGAGTGTTGAGTGTTGGGTGTGGAGTGCTGAGTGCGAGTGATGAGTGATGGAGTGACATTGTTGTGAGGTTGAATTAATTTTTTTTGTTGCTGCATTTATCTGTTAAATTTCTTTGTGGCATTTACTTAGTTATGGAATTTACCTATTTATTTATCTTTACTTTTAAATTGTAAAAATAAATAATTGGACGTTTTTACTTAGCTCGTCCCTACTGCTCAGTTCTTTAGTTATTTCTGTTACTACTGAGTCGGTTGTACTCATACTATACCCTGCACTTTATGTGCAGATCCAGGTGAGTTAGAGCGCCGCGATCGTTGAGTTCAGGTCAGCCATATGTGGAGACTGCAAGGTAGCTGCCAGCGTCCGCAGGACCTTGTCACTCCTTTTATCATTTATTCTTTTAGACAATACTATATCTTAGTTTATAGTTTTAGACGCTCGTGACTTAGTGACAACCCGATGTTTGGGGCTCGTTTCCGTATTTTATATTATTTATATTTAGAGTTGGTTTAGTTTATCAGGAATTAAATTACTGAAAAATTTTTATTAAATTCTTATAATCAAATTAGTAGTAGTATTTTAGAAAATAGGCTTGCCTTGTAACACGATAGGCATCATCACTACCATGGTTAGATTTTGGGTCGTGACATTACAAGAGTATTATTAGAAAATAAACCTGAAATGCCTTCAAGTTTTCAGTCAAGTTTTGTAGGTGTAGCAGATTCCGATTGTATAAAAATTTTCAGCCAGTCTGACCAGTTTTCCGTCTTTTCTTTTTTTTGATATGAAACATGATAGTTATGCAACCAAAAGAAATGCTTATAATAAGTGCAGTACAAACTACAGTGTGTTAGCAGATTCTATCATGTAACAACAGATGGTAACAAGCCTAGTAAACTAAAAAGGGGATGGAACATATAGTCGAGTCACTTTATGGTCGTTTGGTATTCACAAGACTAGTATTGTTCAAAAAAAAGTTTATTTAATATAGCCGATAAATTGACCGATAATGTTTAATCCGATACCAATCCGTCCATTATCTTATTGGATGGCTAATGGATTACTATATTTACAATCAATAACCGATAAGTCGAACTATTAAGCATAATTATCCCCCGATCCGCCCATAATCACCCCTACCATCGAACTCAATACTACAAATTATATCTGTTTTTTTTTACTTTTGCTCAGAAGGTTTGACTCTCGTACACTCAATCATTTCTTTCTTTTTGAAAGAGGGAGTCCTGCTTGTGTCTTTACTTAGCTATACTTGTGGCAATTGAATGTACCAAACATAAAAAATATTTATAGTCAGATCTCTCTATAACAACATCCCTATATAACAACACTTTATTATAAAATGCCAAGCTTTTTGAGGATCAATTTTCATGTTATGTTATAATATATGTTCTCTATAACAACACTTCAGTATAGCATTCAAAAATATTCGGAACACAAAGTTGTTATAGAGACGTTTGACTATAGTACATACCTTCTTAAACTTGTACATAGATCAATAAGAGATCATCACATGGAAATAGAAATGCATTAATATTTTCTGGGTGTTTGTTGAACCGCAATGGCAGCCAGGAATGCAACTTTTCTTTGTCAGTGCACAAATAGATTATATAAGTAGAGGTGGCGTAAGGATTTTAATTTTGACGAGTTCTGGATTTTAGAACGGCGACTTTAGGGATTGGAAATTGAATATTTTGTTAATTTTTAATACAACAACAATAACAACAACCCAGTAAAATTCCACGAGTGGGGTCTGGGGAGGGTAGAGTGTACGCAGACCTTACCCCTACCCCAAAGGGGTAGAGAGGCTGTTTCCGAAAGACTCTTGGCTCGAGAAGAAGAAAAATAAACAATAAAAATAAATAATAGATCAGTGACAACAATAGAAGATAAAAATAGTAACAACATCGTAAGAAATAGAAAAATAGATGTAAAAGCAATAACTATAAACAACAATACTACCATAGAAAATAGTGAGGAAACTACATAAACCATTACAACTCACAGCTAAATATCAACAGGCCAGCCCCGCCCCCGGAACAACCCTAACCTACAACGCTAATGCTCGACCTCCACCCCTTCCTATCCAGAGCCATGTCCTCCGAGATCAGAAGTCGCTCCATGTCTTGTCTGATCACCTCACCCCAATACTTCTTAGATCGTCCTCTACCTCTTCTCGTACCTGCCAATGCTAATGTGTCACACCTCCTAACCGAGGCATCTATGCTTCTCCTCAGCACGTGCCCGAACCATCTTAGCCTCACTTCCTGCATCTTATCGTCTATGGGAGCCACGCCTACCTTCTCCTGAATATCTACATTCCTAATCTTATCCAGCCTAGTCTGTCCGCATATCCATCTCAATTTCTCACAAATTATTCTGTGGGAAAAGTCTGTATTTCTAGTAGTGTTTCTGCCACTTTCATCTTTTGTTAATCTTTAATAATTTTTTTTAATATAATACACTTGACAATAAGTCAATATTTTTTATCTTAACTAATAACATCAGTGTGGAAAGGGTGGAATCTCTCTTCCTTTAATTAGAAGTTGTAAGTTCGAGCACTTGAATAAAAAAAATCTCAAAGGAAGCATTTCTCCTTTAGTGAGTTTAAGCGAAGTGAATCTCGATTAGTGAATTAATACCACATGCATTGAGCTAAAGCAAAGAAAAAGGGAGGAAAATAACACTAGTATATACAAGTGGTTTTTCTAAATAATTATTTCTTATGTCCTAATTTATATGATGCGCTTTTCTATTTCAAAAAGAATGGTATTTTTTTATATTTATAAAATATTTAACTTTAAACTTCTCATTTTATCTTTAATGAATTAATTGATAACATACATGTATATAGAACTTGTTTTAGACCACAATTTCAGAATTCTTTCTTTCTTTCTCAAACTTTATTCCCGGTCAAAGTGCAGCATCTGATAGTAGGCTATATAGACGCTATTTACACTCTTAATGTATCATACTTTAGTGTTTCTTTAAGTGCAAAAATGATAAAAAAAATTCTCTAAATAGTATTTTTATGCTTTGCAGGAAATAGTCCATGTTCGGAAGATACTTTGGAGCGTTTTGGAGTAAATCGTGGGAGTATAAGGCCAATCAAGAAGAACCCGAGTGAAAAGAAGTAAGAAAAAGGCGAAGAGGGCTGGAGTGGAGCCCACTGCGACCGCGGCTGGAACGCGGTGGGCAAAACAATGCGAGGCAGAACTCATGCAAACCACCACGGTCGCGCCGCGGTCGATCCGGAAAAAGCCCAGAAACTGCAGGGACTTAAGTGCAAAAATGGGAGAAATTAGTCTAACCCTATTTAAAACCTTATAAACTCGTCCAAGAAAGTTTATGATTGTTTTTAGATTGTTTTTGGAGGCAAGAACAAGTATGAGAAGACCAAGCTACAATTAAAGTTTTTCTATTCTCCATCTTTTGTCATTATTTTGGGAATTATGAATTATTTTATGCTTTCTTTGTGTTTTAGCATGAGTAGCTAAACAATCCGTCTAGGGTTGATGAAACCAATTGTTAGATGAAGTTTTGACTCAATATTGTTATAATTGATCCGGGTTTAATCTAAGATTGTTCAACTATGCTTTGTATGGTGATTAATTGAATGGGCCCTTGATTAATCGTGTCTAATTGCTTGGTGTTGCTTGAGAAAGAATACCAGGTTAGATTGTTGTTGAACAACACCACTTTTGGGTAATTGAAGAGATTTATTACTTGAATTTAAAAGTGGGGTTAGAGATAACGAAACTTTGATGGGATAAACTAGAGCTGCATAAGTTATCAGCTAGAGTAGTTCAAGAGAATGCTCTAGTAAATTATTGTAGTTGATCGAGAGATAATTACAATAACCCATAGCTCATAATCCTCATAGAGTAACACGGTGAGAATATAGAAAAAGAGTCTGAATTAGTTTAGCAATTGGGGAAATCACTGCCCTAGATCCTTCTACCATTGATTTATCTTTAATATTAAATATTGTTAGTTTTTAATATCAGTCCTTTTAGTTAATAAATCCAAACAATTATTGATAAAAATCATGCACCCGGAAAATTGTCTGAGCTTACATTAGCATCACTGAGAGTTGTAATAGGTAGATTAGTTCCCTGAGGATTCGACTCCGGACTTTAAACCGGATTCTATTTTCAACAACCGCTTTGTCTTTTATAAGGCACAGTTGGGCGTGATCAAATTTTGGCGTCGTTGCCGGGGAACTAACCGTGTTATTTGTTACAACTTAGAAGTATCGCTAGAATTATTAGTTTAGCTCAATTTCCTGCGGTGTTAAATAATTTTTCATTGAAATTCTCACGTTTGAATTCTTGTGTGAAGCAGGTGTATGCCTAGAAACTCTTCGAGGACTGGTGAACTTCTTGAAGGACTCTCAGACCCCGAGAAAACATTCCGAGCATTAAACTGTTCTAACAAGAAGGACAAACACTTACCGCAACTTGAAATGGAAAACGTGGATAATGTCAACGCAAACAACCGGGTACCTCTTGTACCAAACGATAGAGGGGTAGCACCTCTTGTGCCAGAAGCTGCACTCTATGATTGGGCACAGTCAACAGCTAACAGCCTGGCCACCGCCATTGTTGTACCCCAAATACAAGCAGAGACATTTCAGATCACTAACAATATGCTGCATTTTCTGCAGAATAAGGGATTGTACTCCAGGTCACACATTGAAGATCCTCAACAACACCTGAAAAATTTTCTGTCAATTTGTGTGACCCAAAGGCAGCCAAAATGTTACCCCGGAAGCCATCAAGCTGCTACTGTTCCCTTTCTCAGTGACTGGGGAAGCTCAGATTTGGCTGAATTCACTCCCAATAAACTCCATTGCCACATGGGAGGAATTAGTCAAGCAGTTCCTGAATAAGTTCTACCCTCCTAACAAGACTGCAAGACAGATTGACGAGATATTGCAGTATAAGCAGAATCCCACAGAGACCTTGCAGGAAACTTGGGAAATATTCAAAGGGATTCTAGTGAAGTGTCCTCACCATGGTATTCCAGACCAGATGCTCGGCCAGAGATTCTACATGGGGCTAGCGGACAATTTGAAAGCAAATGTGGACGCTTCGGCTAGGGGTGCTTTTCTAAGCAAGCCATTTACTGAGTGCAAAGTCCTTCTTGACAAGATGGCTCAGAATTCAGGATGGATGATGAGAGGTACGACCCTGACACCAATAGTGCATTTAGTTCCTCTTGACCCAAATAATTCACATGCAGAGAACGTAGCCACACTTATGACTCAGATGAGTATACTGACGAAGAAGATTGACGAGATGGGTACAAAGCAATTGCATATCGTTGATACAACAAATGGAGGGTCGTGTACCCTTTGCATCAATCAATATTATGTGTGTTCATTGAGTGGAAGAAGGTGATAACCAGGGTCCCAGAGAAGATATAAATTATGTTAACAATTTTGGGGGTCAGAGACAAGGAGGACAACAGTGGAGGCCAGCACCCAACCAGCAGTACAGACCTAACATACCACAACCTGGAGGTGTACGGTCACAAGGCCAAGTAGTTCCATATCGGAGACAACATGGCTATCAGCAGCAACACCAGCAACAAATGACACACCAACCACCTCATCAGCAGCAAGACAGCAACATGGTGGAGATCAAGGGTATGCTGCATCAACTCATTGGCACAAATGGTAAGATGCAGGAAAAGTTGGCAGCACACGATTCAGCAATAAAGGGGATTGAAACTCAACTGGGGAAGCTGTCCATGGCCTTAAATAACCGCCCCTAGGGAGCATTGCCGGCCGACACAAACATCAACCCAAAGGAGCAAAACCCGAATCATCTGATGGCAGCCAATCTCCGGAATGGGAGAGATTTAGACAAGGAGAAAGAGGTGCCCAAATCAGAAGAGAGACTATGCCAGCCACTCTAGTTCCAGTCGAGATAGATGAATCAACATAACTCATTGAAGTGGTGGTTGAACAAGCCCAGGTAGAAAAGGGTAAAGCCAAAGAAAGTGAAAAATTTGTAGAACAAGTGGCTCCTCTTGTGCCACAAAATTCTAACAAAGAAAAGCCAGCAAGCAGTGGACAAAAAGTGATGCCTGCACCATTCCCTCAGAGATTGGTAAAACAAAAGAAAGAGGAAAAATACAGGAAATTTATGGAGATGCTTCGTCAGATTCAATTGAATATTCCTTTGATGGATGCCTTGAGGGAAATGCCAGGCTATGCAAAGATGAAAGACCTGATGTCGTGGAAATTTGATTTTCAGGCCCTATTCACAGTGACTATGACACAGACATACAGTGTGATAGTGACTAGACCCATGACTCAAAAGATGTCTGATCCAGGTAGTTTTACCATTCCGTGCACCATTGGAAGTTATGCTTTTGCAAAAGCATTGTGTGACTTAGGAGCCAGCATAAAAACTTGATGGCTTTGGAAATCTACACAAAGCTGGGCATTGGTAGAGCTAGGCTGACTTCTATGTTGTTACAATTGGCTGACCGCACAGTTAAAAGACCGACAGGTATTCTTGATGATGTGCTGGTGCAAGTGGGGAAATTTGTATTCCCTATTGACTTTTTCATTCTGGGCTACCAAGTCGACGAGGAGATTCCTATCATTTTGGGAAGGGCATTTTTAGCCACTGGGAGAGCACTAATTGATTGCGAGACTAGGGAATTAAAAATGAGGTTGAACGATGAAGAAGTGATATTCAACATCCAACAATCCATGAGGAGACCCAGCGAATATGCAAATTGCTCCCTAGTGGAGGCAGTGGATGTGATCCTACATTATGAAGATGAGACCCTTAATGCCAAAGATCCATTGGGAGCTTGTTTGACAAATTTAGAGGAAATGGATGGCGAAGGGTTGACAGAGTAGGTTATGGCACTCGAAGGCCAAGTTTTTTGGAAGAGATATTCCCGATTTAAACCCCTCTATTCAGAAGAAAGAGCCTCACCATCTGCAAAATCATCAGTTGAGACACCACCATAACTTGATCTACAGCCACTTCCAGCCCATATCAAGTATGCCTTCTTGGGTCCCACTCTACTTTACATGTCATCATATCATCTGGTTTGCTAGATGTGCAGGTTGAACAATTACTGAGAGTGTTGCAAGAGTGCAAAACTACCATTGGTTGGACCATGGAAGACATAAAAGGTATCAGCCCGGCCTTCTTCATGCACAAGATTCTTCTGGAAGAAGGGCACAAACCTTCCAGGGAACATCAACGAAGGTTGAACCTGAACATGAAAGAGGTAGTGAAAAAGGAGGTGATTAAGTGGCTGGATGCGGGCATCATCTTTTCCATATCTGACAGTAATTGGGTGAGCCTCGTTCAGTGTGTACCGAAAAGGGCGAAATGACGGTTGTACAAAATGAGAATAACGAGTTGATCTCAACTAGTACAGTCACCGGGTGGCGGATCTGCATGGATTACAGGAAACTAAATGCAGCCATCTGAAAGGACCATTTTCCCTTGACATTCATTGACCAGATGTTGGACAGATTAGCTGGGAGATCCCACTTTTGTTTCTTGGACGGGTACTCGGGGTACAATCAAATCTCAATAGCCCCGGAAGATAGAGAAAAAATGTCCTTTACGTGTCCGTATGGCATCTTTGCTTTTCGGAGAATGCCCTTTGGGCTTTGCAATGCACCTGCCACATTTCATCGGTGTATGTTAGCCATCTTTATCGACATGGCCGAAGACATTATGGAAGTTTTTATGGATGATTTCTCTGTGGTAGGAGATTCATTCGAAGATTGTCTCCATAACCTCAAAAGGGTGCTCAAACGATGTGTGGAAACAAATGTGGTGCTGAACTGGGAGAAGTGCCATTTTATGGTACAAGAAGGAATAGTGCTGGGACATAGAGTGTCCAAAAAGGGGATTGAATTAGACTATGCGAAAGTTGACGTGATTGAGAAGCTACCACCACCTACTTCAGTGAAATCAGTAAGGAGTTTCCTTGGACACGCCGGTTTCTACAGGCGGTTCATCAAGGATTTTTCAAAAATTGTTAACCCTTTATGTAAGATGCTTGAAAAAGACCAACACTTTATGTTTTCTGATGTTTGCAGGTTGGCATTCGAGGAGCTGAAAAAGAGACTGGTGACAGCACCCATCATTGTTGTACCCGACTGGGAGCAACCATTTGAACTGATGTGCGGTGCCAGTGATTATGCGATAGGAGCGGTCTTGGGGCAGCGCAAGGAGAAAATTACGCACCCCATCTACTATGCAAGCAGGAAGCTTAGTGGTGCACAGTTGAACTACACAGTCACTGAAAAGGAAATGCTCGTTGTAGTGTTTTCCTTCGACAAACTCAGGTCATATTTGATTGGCTCAAAAGTTATTGTTTATACTGACCATGCAGCCATTAGGTACTTGATAGCAAAGAAGGAGTCAAAACCCCACCTGATTCGCTCGGTTCTGTTACTACAAGAGTTTGACCTGGAAATTTGTGACCGGAAGGGAACAGACAACCAAGTGGCAGACCACCTATCAAGGTTGGAAGGGGCAGAAAAGAGAACAGAGGTTGGAGATATCATCGAGAACTTCCCGGATGAGCAATTAATGGCAATGACAATGGAGGAGGCACCATGGTATGTTGATATTTCTAACTACTTGGCATGTGGTATAGTACCGCACGATTTCTCCTCGAGTCAAAAGAAAAAGCTTTTCTGGGATTGTCGTGATTATTATTGGGATGTGCCTTTATTGTTCAAAATATGTGTTGATAACATGATCCTGCGGTGTATCCCCGAGCAAGATCAACCCTATGTTTTGCAGGCCTGTCATGCTTCGCCATATGGGGGACACTTTGGAGAAGTTCGAACAGCAGCAAAGGTACTAGAATCAGGACTATACTGACCTACATTGTTCAAGGATGCTCATACCTGGGTAAAACGCTGCGATGAATGTCAAAATACGGGCAAATCCCGTCGTCATGAGATGCCAATGACCACAATACAAGAGGTGGAAGATGTTGCGAACAAATTCACAGTGAATGGACAGAGGTTGAAACAGTACCTTGGTATGAGTGAAGAAAAAGGGGAAGGTGTGGTGATAGCTCTCGAGGATCCCCAATACACAAATGAGGAGTGATGGCAAGAGTCTGTGTCGTGCCGCGACATTAAATCAGGCGCTTCGTGGGAGGCAACCCATGATTTTCTGTTGTTTTCTTTTGTATTGTTGTTGTAATTGATGTAGATGTTACTAACCCATTTACTAGTGTACAGGGCAACATGAGTGCATATTGGGAGAAGACAGGGTCAAGTCACAACTCCGGTAAGGTAATCCAAAAAAAAAAAAGAACCAAAATCGGAATACTGTGACCGCGGCCGCGGTCGACTACGGCGCGACCGCGGTAGGAAGCGTCCTTTCTGACTTGGCTCACCGCAACCGCGGCAGGTCATGCGTCTTCTGTTTCCCAATCCCCCCATTCACCGCGGCAGCGGTCGACCGCGGCGAACCCCATCGTGCCCAGGTAAGTTTAATTTTCGGTAATTTTTAATTTTTTATTTCTATTTCTTTTCTTCTTTCTCATTCTTCTTATTACCCAATCCCTCTTCACTACCCATACCCCAACCCTAACTTAACAAAACCCTTTCCCCTTCCCTCTTCTTCCCCAACGTTCCCCTCCCCCCTTCTCTCATTCTCCTACCTCAAACTCACCACTCTTTTCCCCCTCATCTCCACTACCCCCAACCATCAGGTTTCTCTCTCTTCCTCTCTTCAAGTAAGTTTATTAACTCCATTCTCTCTTAATTTCTTTTCTTTGTGTTCTTTTATTTTGTATAATGTATATGTTAATGGTAAATCTCCACCATATCTAGGTAAAAATAATTGTTTTTCTTTTGTAAATTAACTTAGCGTGGCTTGGTGGTAAGATTTGGTGTTGTTGGGTGAAAATCATGTTAGTGGGTTGATTATTAGTTGAAGATTGTGGTCGACATTGGGAAGGGTTTGTACTACTATGGGCTAACATATGCACGTCTAGATCTCTGCACACCATGTGTTTGAAAAATTGGCACATTGAGCTAAAAAAAATTGGTAATGTGACCATCGTGGTGGTGAAGTTTGAGTAACCACCTGGCAATCGCACAAATTGAACCCTCTCTGACAATAAACCTTGTTGTGTCAGGTACCATGCCTCAATCCAGGAAATGCAGAACCCAGGCTAGTACAAGCCAGTTTGACTATATTCGGTTTGTCTCAAAGGCTGCTGAGGAAAGATTTGAAGCAAAGACAGCCCGGAAGATGGTGCATGAAGTACCTATTGACAGGGCCGCCCTGCAAAGTGAATGCCCAGAGATGTTCCACGAATTGAGGAGACGCCAGTTGGAAGTCTTCTTTGAGGAACCGGAGGAGGTGAATATTTTGATGGTCCGGGAATTCTATGCGAATTGCCAGGAACACGCCAACCGGGTAGTCACAGTCAGAAAAACACGGGTAAATTCTTCTCTTGAAGCAATACGCCTAGCATATCGGCTACCGGTCTTCTCAGGAGCGGAGGATTACTACCAAACCTACCATACACCACCTGTCACTTGGAACCTCATTGTTCGGTCAATCTGTTTGGGAGGGGAGCCCATATGGATAAATCATGGCATCACTTTGAACTCCCAATCTCTCACTTGGGAAGCTAAATGTTGGCTCACCATCATATGTAGCCGACTGCTGCCCTCCAGCAACACTACTGATGTAAATGCACCTCGTGCAGTGATGGTTTGGTGTTTTGTCAACCGTCATGACTTCGATGTGTCCAGGATAATCCACGATGAAATGTTCATCAGATCTCCTGAAATAGTCAAAGGTTTCTACTTCCCTTCACTGGTCACCAGGTTGTGCCGTGCCGCAAATGTCCCTGAGAATCGTTTCATATATGGGAAGCTCGCAAAGAAGGCCCCTTTCAAGGCCAGCAAAATCACAGTGGGAAAGGAGCAGTCCGTACCTATTGATGTGGACGATAAGGACGAGGTGGTGCCTGACGCCGCCCCGCCAATGACACCTTATGATGAGGTGGGCCCATCTCGGCCTCGGCGAAGCACCCGGATGTCTACCTTGGAGCAAGATGTTGCTGGCTTACGTACCTCAGTGGATAATCTGAATGACAGATTTGACACTCTAGCCACTCAGAGTGCTAAGTCCGAGAAGAAGATAATGGCCTGGCTCCGAGCGTTAGGGCACGCCTGTCGTCTCGACCCGGCCACCATCTCTGATGAAGACTGAACACTAGGGAAGTCTCCTCACCTCACTATGCATTATTGTTGTTGCCATGGGGACATGCCAATTCTTTAATTGTGGGGTGGGGGATACTATTTTTTGTTGTATATATATAATTGCTGGTAGGTTGATTGGTTTGTTGGTAGTTGAATATTTTTTACTTTTTTCTTTTTGAATATATATGGATTAATGCTGACTTGGCCTAAAGACGAACACCTTTCGACAGGTCTCTTGAGGGTTTTGAGTCGAAAAAAAAAATTACCCAAGACTCCTCGCGACGATGGACCTGCTTCTTGAGGGAAGTGAGTCTAGAGAAAACACAAAAAGATTTTTCTTTGTTAAGTAGTGCATCAACCCCTTGGTTTTTCTTTATACCACGGTTCTTTTCCAAGGGTTTTCATTTGAACCGGGTGTAATTAATTATTTTTTTTTAGTTTAGGAGTCTTGGGCAGAAAAAATCAAAGATGGGAATAGGGCCCTTAACTCTATGATACCCTGAATAAAGATTACTTTAGTGGGACACGTAGGCTCTTTAATTGACTCTAACAAGGCCTTAAATTGCGTGTCCCTAAATGGCTCAAATGCTTAAAGTAGAGTGTCTGATGATCCTAACTGAAGTGAGTCATGTGCCATGTTTGAGTGAGATTTTGTGTATTCTGTGCTAACACTCAATGCCTAGAACTTGCCCTGTGTGTGTATAAAGCGAAATGGTAGTCTTGTTTGGTTTGGAAAGTGATATAGACATTCTTTGCTTAACATTTCTGTATATGTTTGTCCCACCTGATGGTACATATCTTAGTCAACCCCGCGCCTATAAGCCTATTTTCCTTGGAAACCACATGACAAGCCTGACCCAAGCTTAAATAGCCTATCTTGTTGAACCCTATCACCTCTTAGAAGCACTCAAAGTGTAATGGATATGAAAAGAAATATAAGTGTGGGGTGGTTGATTGGGCCTGTTAAGTGGAATTAAGGAAGCATAAAAAAAAAGTACACTGTTTGATAAGTAATACTATAGGCCACCAAAAAAAAAAAGGAGGGGGGGGGGTCTCAAATTGGTGGTGGCTATTAAAAGAAAAAGTGTGCTTAAAAGAATAAGGGGTTAACACAATAATATAATGATGGAATGAAGGTTTGACAAAATTAAGTGCTTAAAAAGTACACAATGTAGTGGAGTGCTTAGGGAGGTGCAGTCACTATACCCATATGTATCCTACCCATCCCGCAGCCAACATTACAACCAAATAAAGTCCTATTTGATTCTAGACCGAACGAGCTCGATTAGTCGAGTATTACACTACAGGCGAGCCTATGGTGCGTTGTTTGTGGCATAAGAATTCGTTTCTGAGGGTGAGTGAAATGTTGTATTCGAGTTCCTCAGTGTGTGATTGGTAAATAATATAAGTCTCTTTTGTAGTGAGTAGGCACATGATTCATGAAGGGAAGGTAACTTTGGACCTCCGACAGAGAGTAGGAGAGCCGGTTAGGGGTGTTGTGTGGATATAAAGGAGTCCACTCTCGAGGCTAGGATGTCGCGCTGAAGTAGCCTGCATGTGTGTGGTCTTTTGGGTATAGAGAGTAGGGAAGGTATCCTATGATGATTAGGCCTGTAGAGTATGATTGTGTTGCTCGAGGACCAGCAACGGCCTAAGTATGGGGTGTTGATAGTAGACTATATAGACGTTATTTACACTCTTAATGAATCATTCTTTAGTGTTGCTTTAAGTGCAAAAATGATAACACAATGCTCTAAATAGTGTTTTTATGCTTTGCAGGAAATAATCCATGTTTGAAAGATACTTTGGAGCGTTTTGGAGTAAATCGTGGGAGTATAAGGCCAATCAAGAAGAACCCGAGTGAAAAGAAGTAAGAAAAAGGCGAAGAGGGCTGGAGTGGAGCCCACCCCGACCGCGGTCGACCGCAGCTGGAACGCGGTAGGCAAAACAATGCGAGGCAGAACTCATGCAAACCACCGCGATCGCACCGCGTTCTGCCGCGGCCGCGGTCGATCCGGAAAAAGCCCAGAAACTGCAGGGACTTAAGTGCAAAAATGAGAGAAATTAGCCTAACTCAATTTAAAACCTTATAAACTCGTCCAAGAAAGTTTAGGCTTGTTTTTAGATTGATTTTGGAGGCAAGAACAAGTGTGAGAAGACCAAGCTACAATTAGAGTTTTTCTATTCTCCATCTTTTGTCATTATTTTGGGAATTATGAATTATTTTATGCTTGCTTTATGTTTTAGCATGAGTAGCTAAACAATCCGTCTAGGGTTGATGGAACCAATTGTTAGATGAAGTTTTGACTCAATATTGTTATAATTGATCTGGGTTTCATCTAAGATTGTTCAACTATGCTTTGTATGGTGATTAATTGAATGGACCCTTGATTAATCGTGTCTAATTGCTTGGTGTTGCTTGAGAAATAATACCAGGTTAGATTGTTGTTGAATAACACCATTTTTGGGTAATTGAAGAGATTCATTACTTGAATTTAAAAGTGGGGTTAGAGATAACGAAACTTTGGTGGGATAAATTAGAGCTGCATAAGTTATCAGCTAGAGTAGTTCGAGAGAATGCTCTAGTAAATTATTGTAGTTGATCGAGAGATAATTACAATAACCCATAGCTCATAATCCTCATAGAGTAACACGGTGAGAATATAGCAAAAGAGTCAGAATTAGTTTAACAATTGGGGAAATCACTGCTCTAGATCTTTCTACCATTAATTTATCTTTAATATTAAATATTATTAGTTTTTAATATTAGTCCTTTTAGTTAATAAATCCAAATAATTAATTATAAAAATCCTGCACTCGGAAAAGTGTCTGAGCTTACATTAGCATCACTGAGAGTTGTAATAGGTAGGTTAGTTCCCTGAGAATTTGACTCAGGACTTTAAACCGAATTATATTTTCAACGGCCGCTTTGTCTTTTATAAGGTACAGTTGGGCGTGATCAGCATCCCGGTGCACAAAGCTAGGTCTTTAAGCGCTCAGGCCTCTCTCTGACCTGATAACAAAAATCGCCTCCCCGCCCAGCTCTATTAGCGGGCTTTTTCTTTTGAAATACTTATAAGAGTCTCTGAAGCAACCCGATTGCGCCTTACATGTGCTCTACATGCTGCACATAATCTTTCTTTCCAATGAGCCTTTTTTTTATTTGGAAGACGGGTATTGCATTCGGTTCAAAAGACATGATTTTCATTATGTCTCCAGATAGGGTCCCACTAGTTTGGCTAGCTGGTCGGGCCCTACGAGCGGGCATCTCCCGCAACACAAGCACCATTGTTCGACACCACCCGAGAAGCAAAAGATTCGTCAATATTAGTAGAAGTCTCTCTAATATAGTGCTATATACGTAGGCCATGGTTGTTTAAGCTTTTTCAAGAAAAAGTTGATTCATGACAAAATGCTTGGATTGATCTTAGTGGTTGAACTTCAATTTCGCACAATCAATCCCATCAATCTGCTGTCGGCAAATTTCTCCACGTAACTCGGTTTTCTTTTTTCTTAATTAATATAACAAGAAACCAACCTAGCTGCATTCCAACAATAGATAGTTAATATATTATTTATCACGATATATGATAACAAAAATCATAGACGGGTATTATTGCCGAGAAAAAGCTAAGACAAATATGCAATTACATAAAATTAAACATGTTTATGAATTATCACTTTCCGTCCCAATAGCATATTGCTTATAAAAAGAAAGATTCTTGATCTGATTTTATTATGTTTAATGTGGACTTTTAGATACAATAATTCAAGAGTAAAATTATGGTGAATGCAAATGTTAATAAGGACGAGGGGAAATTTAAAGAGAAACTTACACAAATGTCCTAAATAAGTCTCAACTTACTAACCTCTAACCATTAATTATAGACTTACCAAAACTAACCAATCACATATAAAAATTGAAAAACTAAATAAATAAGGTTCTTTCACTCAAAGAATCACATGCAAAAATCTCCTTCCATATTTTTAAGCGTGATTAGCAACATTAGATGCAAGACCGAAAGGAAATTTCATGGATGAGGTAGTAAATAAGGTGATGAAATACAAAAATATATATATATACAATATTCCAAAAATCTAAGCAAAAAGGGAATTTTTTCAATGGGTATAATTGAAATTCATTGAAAACATATAGATAAGTCAATATACAAAATTTGAGGAAAATTGGAGGTGATTTGGACTGGTTTTGTATCAAAATTCATAATTAAATCGAGATAAAAAAATTCTTTTGCAACACATGTATCAAATATGTATAATGCATGTATCTCACACACAGGTATATATGCTAGTACAAAATTATAGCAAAAATTCCTCAACCATTTTTATTTATTTCTATCTTGTACAATACTAAATTAAAATATGTTTAATAGAGCGATATGAATATATAAAATTTATATACGTTAATTTGCTTAAGGTTGAGGCGATGTTGTTATTGTATTTTTTAGATTTAAGTTTATTGATTTTCTTAAAATTTTAGCACTATCAAACTAATATTTCAGTAATAATTAAATACTCCGTATATTATTGTCTTAAATTCACACCTCTTCAATATACCGTCATGTAAAAAATAGAATAGGATAAAGATAAACACAACCTTTTGAATGAACTTATTATATTTTATTCAACCGTCAAACGTAGGAAAACGTTGTACCTTTACACTAAGATCCATTAAATTATTTATTGACCAAGTGTGAGTGCAACAGTTGGATGAGATATTCAAGCTTTGGCTATGGCGATGGAGGATACTACTAGTGAAGAAAAATCTAATGGAGAAGTAATTATAGGTGAAACTAAAGAGGGTTCAACAAATTTCAATAAATCAAAAGGGATGAATATTCAAGAAGATGAAAAAGGGGTTACTCTTTTTGATATTTTCAACCATTTTGTGTCTGCAATTTTCTCTTCTGATAATAATAACGATCCTTTAATTCAGAGGATTAAAGTGGCTATTTCTGAAAATGTTCCTTTGCTACATCAAGCTTCAAAGAATACTGCTCATAATGTTTATTCTTGGACTCGCAAAGGAAGCCCTCTACGTGCCCTCCTTGTTGTTTCTGTAAGTTATTTCCATTTTGTTTTGAGATAATTATGTTAAAGATTCAATTTTTTTGTGTAAATTTGATCTGGGGTTTGCTCTGATTGGCTTATTTTAATAATTTTGAAGTTGTTTCTGTAAGTTTTTTCCTGGTAGTTTTGAGATAATTATATTAAATTCAAATTTTCAGTGTAAATTTGATCTGGGGTTTCCTCTGATTGGCTTATTTTGCTAGTATTTTCACTTTGTATTGAGGTCACTATGTTAAAGGTTCAAATTTTACTGTAAATTTGTTCTGGGGGTTTGCTCCGATTGGTTTATTTTGCTAGTATTTCATTTTGTTTTTAGATAATTATGTTAAAGATTCAGTTTTGAGAGTAAATTTAATCTGCGGTTTGTTCTAATTGGCTTATTTTACTAATTTTGGAGTTGTTTCTGTAAGTTAATTACTGTTTATTTTGAGATAATTATATTAAAGATTCAAATTCTTAGTGTAAATTTGATCTGGGGTTTGCTCTGATTAGCTTGTTTTACTAGTATTCCATTTTGTTTTGAGATAATTATGTTACAGATTCAATTTTTGGGAGTAAATTTGATCTGGGGTTTGTTCTAATTGGCTTATTTTACTAAGTTTTGAAGTTGTTTCTGTAAGTTAATTCCTGTTTATTTGAGATAATTATGTTAAAGATCCAATTTTTTAGTGTAAATTAGATCTGGGGTTTGCTCTGATTAGCTTATTTTGCTAGTATTTCCATTTTGTTTTGAGATAACTATGTTAAAGGTTCAATCTTTGAGTGTAATTTGATCTGGGGTTTTTTGCCCTGATTGGCTTATTTAGCTAGTATTTCCGTTTTGTTTTGAGATAACTATGTTAAAGATTCAATTTTTGAGTGTTAATTTGATCTAGGGTTTGTTCTGATTGTCTTATTTTTCTAGTATATCCCTTTTGTTTTGAAATGATTATGTTAAAGGTTCAGTTTTTAAGAATTAATTTGATTTGGGGTTTGCTCTGGTTGTCTTATTTTGCTAGTTGTTTATGGATTTCAAATTATTTTATTAAAAATTGTAATTAGACTGATTTAAAAGTAAGAAAAGAAGACTAGCTGAGGGAGAACCCTCTCCATGACCTCCTTGTTGTTTCGTAAATTTAAGTTCAGTTAGTTGTAAAGATTATATCAAAGATTAAGCTATTAAGAGGAGAAATGTAGCTGTGTCCTGTGAATTTGATTTTCTAGAGATCACAAACTACAATTATAGAAGGGAAACAAGAAGGTATAAATTTCGTAAGAAACTGTTTCGCTGGTGATTTGTTTTGACAAAAGTTATTATGTTTATGATCATATCCTTGTAGTTTTATAAGTAGCTGGTTTGACATTCTCGCTCTGATCCGTCCAATCGAACTACAATAATATAGGGTTATTGACTCTACTAGGGAAAAGTATAGCACAATGGCCTATGTATATTGAGTTCACTTGGATATCTTGTATGTTTTTCTGTCTTGAAGTGTAACTACTATGTTTTTTTGCCAATAATTGGACCTTTAGTCCCTTTCCTGTTAGGTAGAGCATAATTAGTAATGATCACTTTATTTTTGTTAAAGTATTAACCATACCGCTACAATAATGAGTACTGAGTAGGGTGCTTATTTTCAAATATTTTGCTGACTCTATTGTTATATTGGCTACAAGACTTCAAATTTAGACCAAAACAAAGGATGTTAAGACGGGGCTTGCTCTGTAAACTTGCTGACATTGTTAACATCCCTTTTCCATTCAAAACATATTGCTCTCATTCTGACCCTATATAGATCGCATACTCGTAAACATTCTCCTACCATATCCACACTTAATAATAGAATATCCTTCTCGAGTTTCTGGCCGTTCTAGATCTGTTTTTCCTCCCTCTATTTGACATATGCATCAACACAATTATTTTGAACTGAGGACTTAAAAAAAAGTGCACTTTGGCAATTTTGTGTCTTAAAGAAGTGCGAGATACATCAAGTGACATGAATTACTCCCTATTCTTTGAACCTGATGGTATATTTTTCTGTTTACCTATTTGTAGTGATTTATTCGCTTCTAGTTTCTCCGCAATATGCGGATTCGCATCTCAATATCATCATAATGAGGCCATCTTCTCATTATTTGCTTACCTTTTCTAAGTCTTTTACCCATTGGTCTCCCAGTTTCTTACGCACTAATGTTAGTTTCGACTGTTTATAAAAGATACACATGGAAACAGAAAAGTAACCAAGTATATTATTCTCATTCTTTTGCTATTTTACTCATAAAAATACAAAGAAAAAAATGTTTCCTAAACATGGTGTTCGCTTGGTTTTAATTTTCTGATTGCTCTTTATAAATATGAAAACTGTTCAGTATCTTGTAGTTTTTAAAAGGTACTATTTCGCAGACATAGGCATGTTAGGAAAGTGATGTCTTGACAAACAATATCTTAATGACATGATAGGTTAATTCAATTTATCGCTCCTGTCAATTATCCAAAATCAGAGGGGTAAAAAAAACAACCCTACCATCGTCTTTGTAATCTTGCACCCCAATGTATATACGTTAGATTGTTTTTGGTGAAGCTGGGATTTGGGAAAGCATCATTTAAGATGAACATGATGACAATTATAAGATCTTGTGACCAGTGTAACCTTGACAGTTAGTTACTAAATATTTGTTTCAAAAGGAAACTACATATATCCATTATTTGGATATAGGGTGAAAAAGAGATGGCTTAATCACATCCAAGATCATTGACTCAAACAGCTGCATTAGGACCTTGTGATACACGTGTGAAATTTGAGGAAGTCCCACGTTGGTTACCATACATGTCATTCAGTAATTGTTACACAAATTTTTATGAACTTAAAAAGAATTTATATTGAGAAGCACCTTTTTTTTTTTTGGGAAAGGGTCCTAAATGTGCAATTGTGGAAGACAAGATATAGCGACCTTAACTCCTATTACCATTTATTTTGTTTTAGAGAATATACCTAACAACCTTTTCTTGTTTCTTCTAATATTTAACTTGTCTCATCTGATTTATATCAAAACTACTTTGTGGCCTGCCTAGGTAGCATAGGGCCTATATTGTTGAACTCGCTTCTTTCAGAAAAAAGGGGGAATGCACATATTTTAAAAAAAGAAGCGAGTTCAACAANTATGCACATTCAGTGAACTGCAGATTAAGACAAATATCATACTTACACAAATTTCTTTATTTGATCTAAGTTCATGTGACCACAATTATGGATCTCTACTCTCCCACTCCACACCTTGGAATGCACCATTATTATATGGATACGTGCATCTTTAGGTCTTTTGACCAGAAATGGCTGGGAGAGGAAAGGTTCCTGAAGCGAGTCAGTCCTCATTCTTAAATCAGCCGTTTAGGATCATTTGCAGCAAGTAAACTTTGAAAGTTTGTTCATTTTGGGATATAGTCAGATTTATGCATTGGCTGGATAGCACCGTTTAGTAAGGGTAGTCATTGCCGCAGGGGTGGAAAAGAAGAGCTGAATGGACCTAGCTGAATTGAAAACCGGAAGTCCAACAGGTAGTTAATTAAACAGTAAAACAGCATATGCTCAAAACGTGGCTTAATTGTATTGTTCTGTACTTTCTTTTAATGTGCGTGTGATCTTTCCGTCTTCTATTGAAGTTTTTACATGCTAAACTTAGTATTCTGTATGAGATATGTTATCAAATGAAACAAGTATTGCATAAAACAAGTGAACCAGCTACATTTTCTACCTTGTTAAACATTTCAAATACTGCGAAGATAAAAACTGAGGAGAATAAAAAGGGAGTGTGTAACTGTACCACGAACTCAAGAATCTCTCTTTGCCTTTTTTTTGGTAATAATTAATTCCATTCCAGTCGTTCCTTATTAGTCACATATTTAGTATAGCATCACTACTCAGTACTCACGCAAAAATGTGTGTGATTAGGGCGATTTGCACCCTTTATGAACTGAGTACAAGAAATTCTTGTTCTGATGTTGTGGAGTAAGTGTGGAATTCTGATGCCATGACCAGGACAGTTTTGGAGTAATTTCTTTACCTTTCTTAACTAGCAAGTTTTTTATCAGTCCCTTGTTTAAGCTGCGCTTTGAAGAACTTGAATGTGAGTTTCTTGTACTGTCTCGGATCTTTATCTTGAAACTAATTAGTCAAATATTGATAAGATTAATTCTCTGCGCAACCTCCTAAGCAAGCTATTTTAGGCATGAATATTGATCTGGGTTGTTTTTGTTTTGAAACTCCCAACTTTGTGAGACTAACATGTATCTTGGACTGCTAAATATTTGTGTAGGTGGGGACGATTGCTCTTCTTGCTTTGACAGGATTGCTAGTCTTTATGCTTTTCTTTGTCGCGGCAACTGTCAATGCCATTGTGATCTCTCTTCTCATGTCGTTAGCAGCTGCAGGAGGATTCCTGGCTCTTTTCTTTGCCTGCCTAACGGCTATTTATATTGGGGCTCTATCAGTTGCTATATTTGTCATTTCCACTACGACAGTTATATCAATTATTGCTGTGATTGTGGCTACAGGTAGGCACCTTTTTCTCTCTGTTCCGGCTCCAGTTTGAGCACCTTCTGTTTTTCACATATTTCAGCTTTAATTTCATGTTATTTTCACCCATATTTTAATATTTAACTTGTCATTTACCAACCTGAGTGTGGCTTTGTCCTATTTTCACTCCCTCAAATGAATGATTAGCTCAGATAACAGGAGTGGGAATAACTATCGATATTACAGTTCAATTTAAACAAGATTTCACTCGAAAAAATCTCTTGAGTTTGGAAACCGATACTTTTTATCTTTGACGATGTGTTTAATCTGAGTAGTAGCTGATGCACAAAGTTGTTTTTGCAATTTCATCAGTATCAACATGTTTCCTGTAGTTTGACAATTGATTGCCTGTATTGCGTGCGACTGTTAATCAACGATAAGATTGTGATAATTCTGCGTTATGGATTCACTCATTGCTTTTGTGAGAATGCACGGGAAAATATATTATTCACATGTCTTAACAATGATACAATAGACCCTATATATATATATATATATATAATACATGTCCTACTCCTAATACATATGGGATTAGGGTTATTTACTACTATTTAACTACCAAAGTAACACTCCCCCTCAAGCTGGTGCATATAAATCATATGTACCGAGCTTGTTACATATATAACTAATACGAGGACCAGTTGCGCTTGGTGAAAATATTAGCAATCTGATCATTCGACTTCACAAATTTTGTAGCAATATCTCCTGAGAGTATCTTTTCTTTGATGAAATGACAATCAATCTCAATGTGTTTAGTCCTCTCATGGAACACCAGATTTGATGCAATATGAATGGCAGCTTGATTATCACACACAAGTTCTATCTGGCTGATGACCAAATTTCAACTCCTTGAGCAATTGTTTGATCCAAATTAGCTCACATGTTGCTATAGCTGTTGCTCGATGTTCTGCTTCTGCACTAGATCGAGCAACTACATTTTGTTTCTTGCTCTTCCAAGACACTAAATTGCCTCCTACGAAAACACAATATCCAGACGTAGAACGTCTGTCAAAAGGTGATCCTGCCCAATCGACATCTGAGTATCCAACGATCTGCTCATGCCCTCGATCCTCAAACAATAACCCTTTGCCTGGAGCCGATTTTATATATTGAAGAATGCGGACAACTGCATCTCAATGACTATCACAGGGAGAATCCATAAACTGACTTACAACACTCACAGGAAAGGAAATGTCAGGTCTAGTCACTGTGAGATAATTTAATTTACCAACCAGCCGCCTATATCTTGCAGGATCGCTAAGCGGCTCCCCCTGTCCTGGCAGAAGTTTAGAACTCGGATCCATCGGAGTGTCAATCGGTCTACAACCTATCATTCCTGTCTCCTCAAGAATGTCTAAGGCATACTTCCGTTGTGATATCGCAATACCTGAGCTAGACTGAGCGACTTCAATACCTAGAAAATACTTTAGTTTGCCAAGGTCCTTAGTCTGAAAGTGTTGAGAGAGATATTGCTTCAATTTAGTAATACCATCCTGATCATTGCCGGTAATGACAATATCATCAACATAGACCACCAGATAAATACAGAGACTCGAAGCAGAGTGCCGATAAAACACAGAATGATCAGCTTCACTCCGAATCATGCCAAACTCCTGGATAACTGTGCTGAACTTACCTCTCCAGGCTCGAGGAGACTGCTTTAGACCATAAAGTGACCGGCGCCAGACGACATACAAGGCCACGAGACTCCCCCTGAGCAACAAACCCAGGTGGTTGCTCCATATAAACTCATCCTCAAGGTCACCGTGCAAAAAGGCATTCTTAATGTCTAGCTGATAGAGAGGCCAATGGCGAACAGCAGCCATGGATAGAAAAAGANCCCAGGTGGTTGCTCCATATAAATTTTATCCTCAAGGTCACCGTGTAAAAAAAACATTCTTAATGTCCAGCTGATAGAGAGGCCAATGGCGAACAACAGCCATGGATAGAAAAAGGCGGACCGATGCTACCTTAGCCACGGGAGAGAAGGTATCACTGTAATTGAGCCCGAATATCTGAGAATATCCCTTGGCAACAAGGCGGGCCTTAAGGCGATCAATCTTACCATCCGGACCAACCTTGACGGCATATACCCAGCGACAACCAACAGTAGATTTACCTGAAGGAAGAGGAACGAGCTCCCAAGTACCACTCGTATGTAAAGCAGACATCTCGTCAGTCATAGCCTGTCTCCATCCTGGATGAGACAATGCTTCACCTGTAGACTTAGGGATAGGAACAGAGGACAAAGAAGAGATAAAGGCATAATAGGGTGATGACAGACGATGATAACTTAAACCGACATAATGGGGATTAGGATTAAGAGTGGTCCGTATACCTTTCCGAAGTGCAATCGGTGTACTAGGATCAGACAGGTCCGCAGCAGGAGCATGATCAGGTGCAGGACGAGAATCAGCAGGGCCAGATACTTGGTGCCGACGACGATGATAAGTCAAGAGTGGTGTACCTGTGGCTGGGGATGTAGGGGGAGCCACACTAGGCTCCCCAATAGCTGGAATGGGTAAGACTTCTGTGGCGGAAGGTGAAGGAGGAGTTATAGTAACCTCCTCAAAGGTCGGTATTGGTAAGACCTCAGATATATCAAGGTGGTCAGGAGAAGTAAAGAAAGGTTTGGACTCAAAAAATGTGACGTCTGCTGACATAAGGTACTTACGAAGATCAGGTGAGTAACAACGATATCCCTTCTGAACACGAGAATAACCAAGGAAGACACACTTGAGAGCACGAGGAGCTAATTTATCTTTCCCTGGGGCTAAGTTATGTAACTACCTTAGCCATGGGAGAGAAGGTATGGGAAGAGAGTATAAGGGTGACTGGGGAAACAATACTGAATACGGGATCTTATTCTGGATGGGAGATAAAGGCATCCGATTAACCAAATAACAAGCTGTGAGAACTGCATCGCCCCAAAAACATAGCGGAACATGAGATTCAATGAGAAGTGTGCGAGCAGTCTCAATGATGTGCCTATTCTTTCTCTCTGCAACCCCATTTTGCTGAGGGGTATAAGGACAAGATGTCTGATGAATTATTCCTTGAGAGGTCATAAACTGCTGAAATTGAGAGGATNCAAGTACATCTTGAATGATCATTAATGAAACTAACAAAATAACGAAATCCCAAGGTTGAACTGACTCTACTAGGACCCCATATATCAGAATGAACTAAAGAAAAAACACTCTCTGCATGACTCTCAATACTACGAGGAAAGGAGGCTCGGGTATGTTTTCCGAGCTGACACGACTCACAATCTAATGTAGATAAACTAGACAAACTAGCACCATCTTCTGAAGCTTGGATAAGCTTGGATGTCCTAAACGTTTGTGAATTAGGTCCGGAGGATCTGTAACTAGACATGCCTTGGAGGAATTGAGTGAGTTAAGGTAGTAAAGGCCTTCTGATTCAAGTCCTGTTCCAATCGCCTGTCCCGTACTGCGGTCCTGCATAATAAAAGAATCATCAATAAAATATATACCACAATGGAGGGCACGAGTTAAACGACTAACAGATGCAAGATTAAAAGGACAGCTAGGGACATAAAGAACGGAATCTAGAGTGACATAGGGTAGGGGATTCGCTTGTCCAACTCCTTTTGCTTTAGTTTGAGACCCATTGGCTAAAGTAACAGTGGGAAGAGACTATGAATTGCTCAATATTTGACAAAAGTGATTTATTACCAGAGATATGATCAGAAGCGGCTGAGTCCACAACCCATTATCCAAAAGTACTAGACTGGAAAACGCAAACAAAAGAATTACCAGCAACAGAAGTATCAGTCTGAGCAACATAGGCTACTTGTGGAGATGTCTGCTTACTTGATCGATACTGAAGGAACTCATTATACTCCCCTTGAGATAAAGGAAATCCCAGGTTACCTGTAGTCTCGGTCTGAGCAACATAAGCATTTTTGGGTGGACGACCATGTAAAGAATAGCACACTCACGAGTGTGTCCAAGTTTATGACAATAAGAGCACTTAGGTCTAGATCTTCCAAAACGACCTCCTCCTCGTTTATTCTCCATAGTTGGAGATGCCCGATTGTCCACTAAATGGGATGCGAGAACAGATGAGTCAAGTGTCTGTGATGAGAACATTCGGTGACTTGGTGCTGCAGCCAGGCGAAGTAATCGAGAGAATAATTCATCAACTGTGGGGACAGTCAGACTAGCCAAAATCTGATCGCGTACTGAGTCAAGATCATTAGGAAGTCCAGCAAGAGTAAGAACTAGAAACATCTTTTGTCGCTTCTCTTGTTGCTTTTCAACACTAGCACAAACTGGCATCAACTTCTCAAATTCCTCCATGACTGCTTGTACTTGTCCCAAGTAAGTAGACATATCTAATTTATGTTTCTTTAAATTTGTCATCCGCGATATCACATCATAGAAACGAGATATCTCATTAGTGTATAAAGTGCGAGCCTTTTCCCAAACCAAATAACATGTCTGGAATGGATGAAACAAGGCCATCAACTTGGAATCAATAGATCGCCACAGA
The DNA here is from genome assembly GCA_005239505.1 of Nicotiana paniculata. Classification (NCBI taxonomy): domain Eukaryota; kingdom Viridiplantae; phylum Streptophyta; class Magnoliopsida; order Solanales; family Solanaceae; genus Nicotiana; species Nicotiana paniculata. The sequence continues at coordinate 27,670 of ML347529.1, forward strand.
ATACTGCATAATTGAGCATCGATCTTCTCCCAAAGTGTTTTGGCCTTTTCATCTCCTTCGCTAGACTTCTCGATTAGATGATCTTGAACACCTTGACCTTTACACCACAGCTCGACAGACGAAGCCCAAGCTAAGTAGTTTGAACTTCCCATTAAAGGTTCTGAGGTAATCATTACAACGGAATTGCCAGAGCCCGGGTTTTTAGACCCGAAAGCATCAACTCCCAAAGACATCGTTGGATTGAAGAGATGTCTATAAAATTATCACCAAATAACAGAAAGAATCAATTGAAAACTCTCTGAGACAGACGAAGGAGACACTGTTTTTGCCGGAAAATTACTGCAGCTGCCGGAAAACAAACAGTGTAGTCGCCGGAAAAACTCAAAGCTGTCAGAATCAAACGAAAATAGTATGGGTAGGGTCGGAATTAGTAGAAGAGTAGACTGTCCTGAAGAAATTTTCGAAAAAGATGGCTGGAATAGTGTTCACGCGCCGGCGTCAGAGGCTCTGGAGGCGCGTGAGAGCGCGTGGATGGGGTTCTGCCGGTGTGGTTTTCTGGGGTTTGGTCGCACCTGCTTGTGGTGTTATTTTTCGTTAAAAACCACCGGAGAGGGGATTTAGTTAAAAAACAGCCTGAAAGTCACCGGAAAAAAGGCACAGTGACTGCCCGGACTCGCGGGTAACTGCACAGCGGGGATTTCTCACTAGTGGCTCTGATACCATGTGAGAATGCACAGGAAAATATATTATTCACATGTCTTAACAATATATTATTCACATGTCTTAACAATGATACAATAGACCCTATATATATATATATATAATACATGTCCTACTCAAAATACATATGGGATTAGGGTTTTATTTATTACTATTTAACTACCAAACGAACAGCTTTTATCTCATACTTTTCTGTCCCATCATTGACACCCCAAGTCCCAACCCTAGCTTTTTTTTTGGCTTTGATGGGATCTAAACCCTGCTCTTGCTTAGTTTTCACCTGCTCTACTGACCGTTAAGCCACCTCCTTGGGTGCTTTGTCGGGAAACTAGCTGAAACTTGATATTTTTGTCAGTTGTTTTTTATTAAGATGTACCTGTCCCTGCGTTCGGTGGATTTTCTGATTTTGCATTTCCTTATATAACGCTAGACTGTCCTTTGGTTGATGCACCCAATGAAATGTGTTTTGTCTAATGAAGCTGGAGAATACTGAGTGTGCTTCCTCTTATGTCGTTATGCTCTGAGTTTCTTATCTGGCGTTTTACTTGTGCCTCAGGTTGGATTGGATTCTTTTGGGTAATATGGCTGGCAACAAAGAAAAGTGCAAGTCTTGCCAAGCACTCGTTGAACGTGACAGGATCAGCACTATCGGCTTATTCTTCCGCTAGACATTTCCAGCACAACCACGACGCCTGAATCATGTTTACTGAAAACCAGAAAGATGGCCACTTCCTATGAATAAGTCTTGAATGCTGTACTAACTATACCATATATATACTTAAGTTCTAGTGCCTTTTGGTCTTCGTGATGATATGTACGTCGTCGATATTTTGGCTCTTCATGCATTACGGTCGATGTATATTGTAATATAATATAGCCGAATGCATGTGCAGACTAGTGAGCTTGGTTTATGACGCCTGTTATGGTTTGGATGTAAATTATTTTTGAGAAATATATCTTGCCAGCCAGTTAGCAAGTATTAGTATATGTTTTGAAATCTTGAATATGTTGAAAGTGAACGTAGTTTTTTCTGTTTGTTAAATTGTGTAATGATCGCTGAGATAGTTTAGACATACAATTTGAATGCGTTTGTAAGAGGGCTTCGTCAGTGGCGAAGCTAGGGTTTTTTTTAATGAAAAAAAAATTTCCGACAAAGGGTGTTCAATATTGTTATATACTTCTAAAACGTAATTTTTTTATTTTTACCTAAATACACAATGTAATTTTTTGACAAAGGCTAGTCAATTGACCACCCTTGTGATCATGTGGCTTCGCTACTGAGTTTCGCTATAAGAATTATTATGCTACCAGTATATTTTAAAGTGTTATAGCAGATAATAGTGTGAAAGTTTTTACGTTGTTGATGCGTGGAAGTTAAACTCTTCCGATTAAGTCCTGTTTTGAGTACTTTAGGTGTAAGAAGAAACAATTCTAGCATGTAAGAGAGAACAAAAATGTCTTTAAATTAATTTCTCTGGTCCATTTTAATTGTCTTTTTTCTTTTTACATGTCCCTTAAGAAACTATTAATAAGAGGGTCACTTTTTTAGGTTTTCTTTGCATGTAGTCAATGTTTTAACTTTCAAGAATATTTAATACTAAGGGCAATGTGGAAAAAAGTAACTAGTAATACCGTGACTTTCTAAAATGTGCAATAAGTGATTTTTTGGTTTTTTTGTTTGGTCCAAAATAAGTGACTTTTTCAAATTTCAAGAATGAATTAATTATTTTTTTCCTACATCGCCTTTGGAGTAAATAATGTTGGAGTATGTGTTAGGAGTGTTTATGTGAAGAGATAGTAAAAGTTAATATAATCAATTTCATTGCTAATTAATGTTAAAAGATGAATTTTTTAATGTGTGAAAACAACCAAAAAGTCTTATTTTGGACCGGAGGGAGTAACTATTTTGAACCAGATACACTCCCTCCGTTCACTTTTACTTATCCACTATATTAAAAATATATTTTTACTTTTCTTTGTCCACTATACTAAATCAAGAGAAAGACAATCTTTTTTTCTCTTCTTGTTTTACCCTTATCATTAACTACTCCCCAAATCATTTTTCAAGACGTTTGGAAATGCTATTATTATTACGGGTAAATTGTAAAAAATTATATTTTCTTATAGGACGAGCAAAATCAAAAATTGACAATTAAAAGTGAACGGAGGGGTATTTAGTAAGCACAACAACTAATATGGACCAAAGAGAGTACATAATTGCTTAATTTCGTACCTTTACCGATGGAAGGTAGCAAAGCACTTGATGAAATAATCGAGATACGCGCAAGGCTTCGAGAATGCTATTTTAAAAAGATTACAGAATTGCTTGGCATGGATAAGTTGAGAAATGGAGTTATGTATATTGTAAAAATAGCACCGGCTAGCCAGTTTTCGGACTGATCATTCAAAAATAGCTAGTGTTTGCCAAGTCATTGACAATAGCCGCTATTTTGCTGCAACAGAGACCGGTCCAACATAATATACTGGATTTCGGTGTACCTGTGTATGAACTTCCAGCATATTATGTTGGAACTCCAACACGTTCCAGCATAATATACTGGAGATTCGAGCACTTATGTATGAACTTCCAGCATAATATGTTGGACCGGTATACTTTTCTGAAATTCCAATATAATATACTGGAGTATTTTCTGGATTTTGAACAGTGTTTTCGTTCATATTTATCTTTACATGAAAAGTGGCTAAATTTCTATTACTTTTGAAACTATGTTTATTTTTGAATGGCCACTTGTAAATTTGATTATTTTTGAATTTCTAACGTATATTTCAAAATGTTACTGGTATATAGTTCAACCTTCTATTTAGGATTTACTTATATCTTCTTACCAAGTATATAAAATATTTTTTCCACTTTTAAAATAATTACAAAATTGAAGTTAATTACATGAGCAGGTCAAAAGGAATATTTTTATATACGGATAATCTTTTGACATTGTCATTGGGGGTCAAGATGTGGTCCATGTTTGACCAATATAGTCAAAAGCGAGTCAGATCAATTTTCAAATTTGCACTTTTACCCCTAACTAAACCGGAATTATTTGTCAAACTGATTTAAATTCAAAAGTGTCCGTTTTCGTACATGAAAACTAGAAAAGTCATTATCTTGTCAAAAATAAGTAAATTTCTAAAAAAGAAATCCTTCTTTTGGTGGCTAAATGTTTTCCTTGAAATTTTTTTTATGTGGTCCTGAGATTGTTAAAAAAGGATAGAAATAAAAGAAGAAAAAAACAAAGAATATCCACGCACCAATTTGAAGCTTTGTACACTATAATTCTTCTCCATTCACTACAAAAGAAACTTGAGTTAGCTGTGAACTTTGTCGCTAAATGATAAGGAAACAAAAGTAAATAAGGAATATTCTAGACAAAAGTAAATAAGGAATATTCTAGATTTGTATATTTCCTATGTTATTTAGGAGTAGGTTACAATTAATTAATTGTATGAGTTTAGAAAAATTTAGCCTTAGGTTTCCCAATTAGTTTAGGTTTTGTCTTATTTCTTTGCCTATAAATACTTGTGGAATC
>ML347536.1:0-21940 GCA_005239505.1 Nicotiana paniculata
CTTTCGCGTATCTTTCGACGTATTTGCATCCTTTTAGCTCCGTTTCCATCTCCACTTCACCTATACATGAAATAAACTCCATTAGGCACATACGACGTGTATTTTTATCATTAAAGCACATAAAATGCAAGGTATATAATGCTTAAAATCATGAATTCTAGCCACGCATCTCCTACCGGGACCGTCAAAATACGGGACCGGATCCGTTTACTTAAAACGGTTACCGAAGTCAACCAAAATTTACTTTTTAGGCAAAAATTCTTGTTTTATCAATTTTTTTGCATATAAGCCTCCAGGCTCAATACCCAGACTGCGCACGCAAATCGAAAAAGGCTATAATAAGGCTCTAAAGACTTCGAAACATAGAGTTTAGTTCTAAATCACCGAGCAAAGTGCAAATACTCAAAATGACCAGTTGGGTTGTTACATGCAGTGTGATGGTGGCCTCACCAATGGGCAAGTGGAATGTGTGCTTCTCCAATCACCACCACTCTATCAGGGCCGTAATCAAAGACCAATCGAGCTGCAGTCGCCCGATCTCCAAAATCCATAGAAGCCCGTATCTTGCCGGCGTCGGACTACACAAGGATGGAGAACGCGACCCAGAAAGTCTCACATGTCGTCCACTCTCCTGACGCAGAGAGTATGGGCCAGTAACTCTCCCTCCCACATATGGGAGGATCTATGATCGCCCTATAACGACAGTAGCTCATCGCTGGAAGGTCCGGGATGCATAGCCGGAATCTTCATGTCGTCTACTGTAAATTAAACAACATTAATTACATGTTAGTTTTATAATTTTATATGTTTGTTTGTAAATTAAATAATTAATTTTGATAATTATACAATATTTAATTATTAAGTATTCACATATGGTTTCCATGCTCGATATTTGAGGCCTAGAAGCACCAAGATATCCTGAATTCTTGTATGTGTTAGATTTATTATTTTACATGTTAGTTTTATTATTTTATATATTTTTTTGTTACTCACTTATTTTTTACTATAATTAATTAATTTTTATAATTATACAAGATTTAATTATTAAGTATTCACATATGGGTTCCAGGCTTGATATTTGAGGCCCAGTAGCACCAAGATATCCTGAATTCTTGTGTGTGTTAGTTTTATTATTTTACATATGTTATAAAATAATAAAAGAAGAAGAAGAGTATTGAATAGAAAGAGAGAGATAATTCTTATTGATTGAGATCAATTACAATGGAATAGAACCCCTCTATTTATAGGAAAAAAGTGACTTAGCCACCAAGTAACAAACCCTAAACTCTCTCTAGAATATATACTTTCACCTTAAATAAAACTCTATTTATAATACTCCCCCTTGAATGTATATTCAACAGATAATGTACCTCGTTAAAACCTTAACTAAAATAAAACCTAGTGGAAAAAAATCTGGAAAAGAAAAAAGAGTACACATGTTTAGAAATACGCCTTTTGGTTGCCTTGTTAAAAACATTGCAAGGAAAACCCAGTGGGACAAAATCTTGTGAGAAAAAAAGAGTACAACGCGTATTAACTCTCCTTGATTAGAGCATCAATTCATATCCTTGAGCCTTCGTATCCCAATCTTGTGCACTAGCTTCTTGAAAGTTTACATTAGTAGAGATTTGGTGAACAAATCAGACATATTATCACTTGAATGAATATCTTGCACCTTGAAATCATCATTCTTGTATATATATAATGTTTTCATATAATGACGTGGAATAGCCATTTCAATATCTCCATAGAGGGAAAAATTCTGGCTATCACATTATCATGCTTATAGTTATAGCAAGATACAAATGTGCACAAATTACACTTAGGATGTAGTACTTCATGACCAAGAATTTTATATGCTTTAAGCAATTTAAATCCTTCATGGATTGTCATATAAGTTAGATCATATAAGCCATATGAATGGACTTTAGATGCATATCAAGTTTTTATGCCATGCTAGACATATAAGATAGATAAAGGCGATTACACACACCATTGACTTTATACTTTCAACTGTTTGAACTGCAAGTCCAAAACTACATGTCCTTCATATGAAACCAATTCTATTCGAATTTTGTACCTTTCATTTGGCTAATATTTTTGTGTATGTATTCGACAGACTTAAGATCCTCATCTATACTTAGCGCTATCATAGATGTCGACGACGAACATTTTATATCGGTTCCAATACTTTTTCATAAAGACATAACATAAAGATCTCTTCGTTCATATTTTCAGGTACTTGAACCTCTCCTGAGATTTTATTAAGTGTTATGTCATGTGATCTTCTAGATCACTTGCCTCCTTATTATGATCATTTCCATCATTTGCTCATCTTCTTTATCACGAATTTTATTTGAAACCGATTTGTCTATACGCTTTAAGTGTACCATAGATCTTTTCCTTCTAGGACTTATTCTAATAAGAGCATTTATAGTGAGAATATAGTTACTTTTTTTAGGTCAGCCAATGCGTTTGGCATGCTTTACATTGCAGATGAATTATCCTTTTATGAACTTCAAGTTCATATTATCTTCAAGGATCTAGAGGTACAAATGATAACTCATTCCATGAAACTTTTCTCAATTGTTTATTTTGTCCCCCCCCCCCCCCCCNTTATGGTGTTAATCAAAATATACACCGCACATTAACAATAATAAGAAGAAATTATTTGGTTCTTGGCCTTGAACCACTTGTGAGGGAAGAATGTAATATACTTTCATATATAACATATATCAAACTGATATAGATAACTTTGTTCTCATAACCAATAGTTTAACTATTAAGTGAGGCACTCAATAAATCATCTTTGCTAAACCAGTTGTGATGTATACTAACTTATCAAGATAAACTATCTTGATTAAAAAATATGAAAATTATGCTCTAAATTAAATTATTGAGCAATTTACCTTGCAAACACGAGGTTGCAGGTTAATAATAATCGCACATGTAACCATCTCATAGATGCATCTTATGTGGTATACATGGCAGGTGAATGAGCCCAGATTCACCTTTGATATTTCCAGCATTCATGGGATTCACCTTTGATATTTCCAGCATTCATGGGATTTAATCCCAATTTTTAGTTGGTTTATTAATGAATGAGAACAAGTAACATAAGAGAATTCATACATAACTTTTTAGTTCTTTAATATTTAACCATGTGAATTCTCTTTTATTTTCGCACATCATACTTAAACTGATATGGTTAAACCAATTATGCCAACTGAATAAATTATCAATATTGATAAAGTTCAGGTTTACACCATCACATTTGCAATTATGAATAAACTCCAAGTTTATTATGATATAGGTTATATCAATAAACTTCTACTTTATTGTGGCATTCTTTTACTTGTGCAGTACAAACTGGAGAATAAAGCGGTAGCTTTTCACATACATATTTCTCCACTACAAGTTGTAGTAATAGAAGATATTAAATCTTTCCTTAATTTATAGTCTCAATATAACCAATCGCTTTCGCGAATACTTCAGAAACTCAATAAGTTTCTTTGAGACTTACTACAACACAATAAATTGACATGATAATCAATTGTATTCATCCAAAATAGTAATAATTGGCTCTTCCAGAGCTTTCAATTAATTTGGTACTACCACATATTCATCAACATCCGTATGGTGAATATGGTCATTGTCAAAGGTACGCGACTTTTAAAGAGAAAGTTATATATTATGGTCATTGTTAAAATTATATGCAAGATCTGTTTCTTGAATTACTGTTATCCTTTAGTAATCACATTGCCAAAATATTTTGGCGTACAATAAGTACGTGACCAATGACCATTCATGCCATAATAATGACATTATTTTCTTATATCATCTCAAACCTCCTTTTAGAGGTGAGTGTTGTATATCCACTACCATTAGCACATTCATATTCTTCGAAGAATGAATATTTATTCATAAATCAGATGTTGTCACATTCACATCATGAATGGACCATAATCATCTATATGTGCTTTACAAAATTTAATGTCAAATCGATGACAAATATTACTTTTCAGAGTGATGGATTATTTTGAGAATCCTTATTATTCTCATTATCACAATGATGACGAATATAATTTCGTCTATTGCCACGTCCACATCCACATCCATTGATACCTTCACGGTAATAATTTTGTCTTCTTTCAGACTTATCACATATTGCTATCATATTCTCTTAAGGGGAATGAGAATGAAGCAAATTCAATGGGACGAGTTCCACTTCTTTGCCCACAATCATACATGAATTGTATCATGGCAAGTCAAGAAATTTTACCACTTCGGGTGATTATAGTTTCTTGCAAACTCTATTAGGGTTATAATCAAAGTTTATTGTCTTTGCTTGTATTAAAAATCAAATTATAGAATTTGAAGAATTTAAAAGAGAAAAATATAGTAAAATACTTACCTTAAATCCAAAATTTAGTCATGAAGGAAGTTTATGGAACAATTGACAATCATTATGCTCAATTCCAAAGCTTATACTCAATTGGTTAGAGTCTCGTGCTGATAACGTATTATAAAATAATAAAATAAGAAGAAGAGTATTGTAGAGAAAGAGAGAGAGAGAGATAATTCTTATTGATTGAGATCAATTACAATGGAATAGAACCCTTCTATTTATAGGGAGAAAGTGACTTAGCCACCAAGTAACAAACCCTAAATTCTCTCTAAAATATGGACATTCACCTTAAATAAAACTCTATTTATAACAAGTTTTATTTTATATGTTTGTTTGTTACTCACTTATTTTTTACTATAATAAAATTAAATAATTTATTTTTATAATTATACAAGATTTCATTATTAAATATTCACATATGGGTTCCGGGCTCGATATTTGAGGCACAGTAGCACCAAGATATCTGGAAAATATTATTGTTTTCTCATGTTATTTTCTTACGATCGTTGACTAGAATTTGACAGAGTTTGCGTTTGATCTATCAGCTACTTTGATGTATTGTTGAGTATAAGAGATACTTAAATGATTAATTTCAATAACTACAGGGATACTACACTAAAAGGCACTACATTTTACTACGCTAAAATGATACTATACTGCTAAGCTTTAAGCAAATAAATAATCTAAACCAGATAAAAATAATAAATATATTTAACCACAAAACATTCACGTAAATACATATACAACAGTAAAAAGTAACTTATTAATATTTTTAAAACAAATAACAATGATTTTTCTATTTTTACATTTTTTGGCACGCTAATATCTTAGTCCGGATAAAAATAACATACCAATTAAATCGCAAAAAAAATATAAAACAACGTAGAACACATTTAAAACAACTAATATGCATTTTTTATACGAGTTTCGATAAAAACGAAATTAGAATACCTCGATTTAAGTTTTTTGAAAAGTTGAAGATTTGAATCCGAAACGAGCAGCCCACAACGAGAGAAAGCCTTAGCTAGGATGTGAGACCAAGAATCTTTACTTTTTGTGGGATGAGTGGGGTCCACTCGAGTTTTTTTGTCGTCATGGAGGGGGAGACCGCCGGTTTTTTGAATTAAAAATAGGTTTTGAGGGGGGGGGAGGGGGGTTCTGTTCTGTAACATGTGGGAAGGGAAGGGGACGACCTTATGAAGATGTATACATTGTTTATTAAGGCACTATACATATACCGTCTTAATAAATGACGTTATACCTGACCTAATCAAATTCAAATTTAAATGGTGCTATACATAACCATCTAATTAAGTTTAAATTTAAAGAACGCTATATGTATTTTGGTCACAATATTTTTTTTTTCCGCTCATGAAGTATAGTAGTTCCTGAAAAAGGAATAGGAATTGAAGAATATATGGATGTCAAATAGTTAAAGGAGTAAATGGTGTTGACCAAAAAGTGAAAAAGTCAAAGCAAAAAGTTCCAAAGGACATGAAAACACGTAGTGTATTGTATAACTATACATACATATATGTATAGTTAGTTAGTTAGCAAATGATGTTGTACTTGTATATAGTAATGGACGGTACACAATGTAGCTAGTCTGAACAAAATAGTAATGGGCGGTACACAATGTAGCTAGTCTGAACAAAAAGAATAAAACTCATGTACACTAGTAATGTAAATAATTTTACACTATTAATGTGATTTAAACTTGTTTTAACTAGTTTCGTGCTTTAATTTTCAAGAAACTATTTTTACTTGTTATAAATAATTACATGTAGTTTACATGGGCTCGTATAGGAATTTGGTTATAATTTTTTATTTTTATGCGATGGATGTATCACACAATTTTCATTTATCGGTGAGCGTTTGATTCCCTATCTTATAATTTCTCTCATATTTCCCCTTCTGATCTCCTCCCTGAAAACGTATCCGCAGTCATGCAGAATTCGGACAAGAACCGCATTCCAAAGGGTTGTGATGTAGGTCACCTATCCTGATATAAATATTAGTGGTGGATTTCACAACTTGAACACGTGAGCTATAGTCCACATAAAGACAATTTTATCCCTGCTCTAAGACCCTCCTTCTAATTAAAAAGTCCTAACGGAAGCAAAAATACTATGTGCTTTTGTCTCATTTCTCCAAACCCTAGGAGATACGTTAATTACCTCGTACTTGTGTAGGTAAGAGGTAGTTATCTATCCAAGGTTTGATGGGAAAAGTTATATGATACTTACTATATATATATAAAATAGTAAGTACTAATAGAATTAATGTCACGATCCAAAATTTGCTAGTCGTGATGACACCTAACTCAACCTGCTAGGTAAGATAACTAATAACTATCAAATTTTAATAATCTTAATAAGTCAATTAAACAGAATAAATTATCTGAATTTATTATATTTTTCAAAGATTGGTAGTACAAATCATGAGCTTCTAAGAATAGAGTTTACAAGCGGAAATGAAATAAATGCATAGTCTGTTTGAAAAGTACATAAATAGCACAATTTAATCCAAGGCTACCCCGAACAACAGAGACAAACTACAACATGACGCGGGTATATCTTCAGATCCAGCAACCATCGAACACGCCGCAGCCGCAACCAATATATGCACGCAATTTGCAGAAGAGTAGTATCAGTACAACCGATTGTTGATACCCAATTTTTTCTCAAACTATTTTAAAATTTGCATATATACCTTCAAAATCACTCTTTATAATAACTGGTATTTTTTCGTAATTTTTCATATTTTATTAAATTCTTTTCCAATTTATTCAGTATTTTTATATTCAATAATTATTCATAAATTGTATTATAAATAATTTCAAAATATTTCTCAGCTAAATATATCATTTTTAATCCTATTAGGATTTGATTATTTCAAAAATTAGTAAATTTGGCATTATTTGGCCATAATTACAATAATTTTGCAACTATGGCCTAATTGTACATTTTATACCATTTAAATCAATAATTATTCATTTTATATTTTTATATATTAATTACCTTAATTCCACCTATTTAAGCTTAATTTAATTTTATGCAATTATTAGTTATTTCTATTAATTATTTATCTATCTAATCGGGTATTTAACAATTAGCCCCTCCCTATTTAAATTATAGCCCAATTTTAATTCAATTTCAGCCTATTGAAATCATCCCAATTACATAACCCAATACCCAAGCCCAATACCTATCCTACCCGACCCAATTCCCCTATGCAATCCGAGCCGTTGATTATATCAAATCAACGGCCCAGATCTCCCCCTTCCTAATTTAACCCCTAATGACTACCCCCCCCCCCATTCATTTCTCCCATTCCCATTCTCTCTTAACCGTCTCTCTATCTCCCTCTCTCTATCTCTGGTTCTCTCCAGAACCTTCCACCTTCCATCTTCTCAAGTCATCTCTCTCGCCGGAAATCATGACCTCTCATCACTCATGGCCTATATCTCACCCCATGCTGGTTTGACACTACCCTGAGGCCCTCAAGTGAACTTGGAGCGGTTCAACTCCTACCTATGATCCTTCATGCCATTTTCCGGCTACCCATGGCCGTCCGAGTAAGGTTCTTACACTTTTCGGTGGAAACTAGTAAAACCTTGAGCTTTTCTCTCCTCTTTGGGTTCTCTCTTCGAAACCCTAACTTCTAAAACCTCAGATCTTTCTAGATCTGTAACAGATATAGACATATTTCAAGTCGTTTTGATATTTTCTTTAAGGGTTTTCCATTTTTCCTAAAACGATTTTTGTTTTCCAACTAGGGTTTCTAAAAAATCTTTCTGCAAAAATGATTTCTTCAAGTTTAAGGGTTCTTCTGAGATTCTTCTCGTATTTTTAAACGGTTTCTGCTAAATCTCTTTTTCATAGTCTATTATGTTAAAACTTTATTTTTAACACTGTATTATAATCTTATGTTTACCTTTATTGATCTACTCTTTTGATTTGCATATGTGTCTGTCTCTTATGAAAACGTCCTGAGTTTTCTATGATTTTTATCCTATTTGTGCTCATTAGGGTTCTTGATTTTGGATTCTTCTGCTTATGTTGTAGTTTCTCTGTTTAATCCCTATAGTTGTTACTGTTCTGTTTAGATTAATCTCTAATCCTATATGATATCTTGCTGCTACAGTCATTAGGGTTTATGACTCTTTGATTCTCCCTGTTATATCATGTTCGTTTGTTAATCCCTTTAATCATCAACTGTGTGCTAGTATTGAATCCCTGATTCTATGTGATTTTTACTTGAATCTCTGAATTTCCTGTCTTATTGTGTATTTACTTCGTGTACTCATAAGAATAAACATTACTCCTGTTTAAACCCCTAATTTCCTGTAACTGAACCTCTCATTAATCTTTTGTGATGATTTCCTTACTAATTTACAACCTTTAAATTATTTCCTTGCCTTATTTTAGTCAACTATGCTGTCACACGGATCCTTATGCTGTTTCCGTAACTGAAATATTCTGAACCTAGTCTCAATTGCATACTTGTACTGTTTTGAAATCATTTCCTTATATGTTATATGCAGGTCACATATGAGAACTTTCCTTATTTGTTATTTGCCTACTAACTGTTTGAACTTAACCCCTTCAATTAAGGGATACCTATACTGACTTTACATTGATTGATACTCAGTCCCTTAATTAAGGGTTAACTTTGATTCTTACCGTATTTACCATCTGTTTTCAAACTATATATATACACTACTCTTTCATTAAGCAGGACGAACAACTAATCTGTTCAACTCTCTCTCTCACAACTAAAACTTGCTCTCTATTCTCTCTTCTGTGCTACTTGCTACTATTCCAAGTTAGCCGGCTGCAAGCCAAGGCTAACTATTGTGCCTCTCCTATTTCTTCTTTGTGTTCTGCTTTCTTCACTCCACTGGTATGTTCTAATTCAGATTTCACTCCTCAAACCAACATGTTTATATTACTGTTGCAATTTATTGTGTTTCTAATCTACTTCTATTTACTATTCTGTTGTTCAACATGTAACTAAGATCCTAAATCCCCTCTACCTGTTAAGTTATGCTTTACTTGTCAATGACCAGCATGTTTTTGTATACTTAGCTCCTGCTTCTTATGTGAATCCCCATGTCTATGATTGGTACATTAGTGATCATAGTCTTAGCTATTTGGTCCTGTTATGTTAATCTAATCCGGTACTTTACTGTACCCCTGATCCTCTGAACCCTTAGGAGCTTCTGATTGCATGCTTATATGTGTTTCTGCCTGCTACATGCTTACACTTACTTGCTCTGTATTTGTCCCTCAAATCCCATTACCCATACTTTTGATTGTTGGACTATTCCTGGTCTTTTGTGTGATGTTGAACTTGGTGTTCCTGCCCCTTTTGGTGGTTAAATTTCTTTGTTATAAAACTATTTCAATCAAGTTTCCCTCTTCAAAACTGTTTTCTCACTTACCCTTTTCAAAACTATTTTCTTACTTAACCTTTTCAAAACTATATCAAGCACTCTCACATATACTCTTAGAAGTCTAGGTTCTGCCCTCTCTGTGTGAGCATTGCCTTTGAACCCTTGACACATAGACACCACCACCACCAACGACACACCCTTGGGCAGTCAAATAATCAGCCGAAGACCCCCCCATCGGACCTCTCCCCTTTACAAAGAAAAAGCGGCGCCCTCCCCTGCTTTACCCTCTTCACTGGTCCCTCTCTTGAAGGATCAAACAGCAGCTGGAAAACCTCACCACCAGCATCGTCGGACGTCCCCTTCTCTCCTTCTTCACTCCCTCGTCATCAAAATAAACAGACCCTTTCTCCTATACCTAAGAAGAATGACAGTTATTTTCGATTTCCCCCATCGACTGCAACAGATTTTTTATCCGTAATAAAATAAGGTTTCAATATAGTAGTATTTGTATTTTCCAATTCAGCAAAACAAACATAAAAACTCGTGTTCAGATCTCAATTTCCATCCGAATTCAAGAAGTCGATTTCGAGCCCTTTTGAACTGATCGATACAACTGATAATCACGTTGCTTTCAAGTTGATTTTAATCTCCTTTGATGTTGTATATGTTGCTTTGCCGAGCTGTTGTTGATTTTGTCTTGCTTTTCATCTAAAGCCAATCCTAGCACAAGTATTTTCTTACGTCTGTATTTTGTTCAAATTTGGTCTAATGAAAAAATAATGGCTACTTCACTTTATCTCTTATTGTTGTTTGGATGTGGTTGCCTTGAATTAGTTTCAGTGTGAATAAAAATATTAGCCAATTTGTTGAAATGTGTTTAGTCGTAGCAATAGCAGAAGCCAAAATGGGGAGAATCTGGGATTTAGGATTTGGTTATTACTGTAAAATGGTTACACTGGTAATGTCAAGACATGACCATATTTGTAACAGGATATAAGTGCAAAAATAATCATTTGAATGTTGATTTTGCAATCTGTTCAGAAAAATATCCCATTTTTATTTCTCAAGTTTATGTGTACGGCTTGCTAAATTTGCTATCAACTAATTTTTCATGATTAGCATCTTATGTTATTAACTGACTCTTTGACTCCTATGTCAAAACAGAAAACTTGAGAAATGAACAATTATCAAATACCGTAGTTGTTGTTGGCGTGATTAATAATAAACGTTGTGCTTATGGGTACGCTTCTCGTGGCGCGATTCGCAATGTGTACAAAAATCGTAAGTCCTATTCGGGGTATGCATTTCATGTGACCCGGTCATAATAAAATCACATGTAATAAATCGCAGGTGATTTCATGTGACGCGGTTGCGATGTGTCCAAAACAACAAGTGCACGTCATAGTGACTTGTTCCAAGATAAGTCCATAAAATATCAAAAAATGATTTATAGAAACATCCCGTAAGCTAAAGTACCTCTTTTAGATAAAGATTCCAAAACTTAGAGAATAATTGAATATCGCCTCAAATAGGCATTTTTAATCGTCATAACCATAGTCATGACTATATAATCTACACTCGGGTGCGGCAACTCATGTTCCTGACTCTAACTCAAAACATTAATTAAAATAAACATGTTGTAAATCGCGGGTACATTTCATGTGGCACGGTTTGCAACGTGTCCAAAAATAACAAGTGCACGTCATCGTGACTTAAAATAATTCCATAAATATTAAAAAACGGTTAAAAAGTAAGAAGGTTAAAAACAGTAGGTTTAAAAATATGTATTAAATCAGATAATTAGGCTAAATATTAATGGTTAAGCGGCCGTGCTAGAACCACGGAATTCGGGAGTGCCTAACACCTTCTCCTGGGTTAACATAATTCCTTACCCGAATTTTTGGTTCGCAGACATTTTAAACAGAGTCAAAATTCCTCGATTTGGGATTCTAAATAAATAAACGATGTCCCGGAACATCGTCAAAAATCCGGGTGGCGACTCTGACAAACAATAATAAATTCCAAATCCGAATAATGTCACTTTAATTGGAAAAACTCCCTTATTACCCTCACAAGGGTGAAAAAGGAGGTGTGACACCTTTTATATGCTTAGATTGTAATATTTTCAATAGCTAATCTTCTTTACTATTTTCAAACATCCGCATGCTTAAGACTTAAATCCCCTCTTATTTGAGCCTTTACTTGTTATTTGCTAATTGTACAAATTCACAGAAACCATTTGGTCGGGAACCACACTTGTGGATCCTGAGGGGTGCCTAACACCTTCCCCTTAGGATAATTTCAAGCCCTTACCCAATCTCAGGTTAGTAACGTAGTTGTAATTGAACCCCCTTAGGTGCCCTAACGCAGCGTTAAAATCGTTAGGTGGCGACTCTTCAAAATATGCAAACCCCTTTCTCAAAAGGAACGAGTTGTCTCAACCAATGTCATAAACGCTTTTCAACCGACCCCGAAAAGAGCGCTTGGGGAAAAAGTGGGGCGCGACGGCATGGCGACTGCTGGGGATATCCAGGCTTTTACCATTTCAAATTGTTTCGTGAATTTGTGCCTTTATTTTTTACCTGCACCCTTTCCTATTCCCTTTACATGCAATTAATTGTTTACTTCAGGTATTTACTTTTCTTCAAAGATGAAACTGACATGTCTCTTTGTTTTCTTTTGTAATTTCTTTAAATCATTATTGTTATTTTTACCGCTTTCTTTAACGTGCAAATACGTGATAACTTGTTTTAACACTTATTATTGCATAATCATGCTCAACATTCATACTCCACTCATGCCAAACAAAATACTATAGCAACGCTTGATGAGTGGTTGCGCTCTTCCTGTATCATTACCCACTAAATTCGGAAAGGCTTATTTGCGGTAAAACTAGTCGATCAGCGGTGCTGTAGACGGTTCCGTGCCTTTTCCCCTTGAGTTGTCCACTCAAGGGTACCTGTCTAAAACCCCATAGAAACCTTACTCTGTCGCACTGTTGCATGCATCATGGTCAAACCTAGTCGAGCTAAAGTGTCATCCGCACGATAGCTTTTAAGATAGCCTTATCCAAAAGTCGACCGAGTTTCCCTAAACCCAAACGGACGTCCTCATGTTCTGTGCATTTATTTGGAGAACTAAATGCTTGCTGCTAATTATTGATGATAAATAGTCGAGTCCGGTGGGGGTAAGTACCTAACCTTATTTGCTTTGCAGAAAAATGAGGCACGAAGTCCCAGATTCGGCATGGTCTCCAATATCCACCCAAGACTGTTGAGTTGGTGGGTGGATCTGCACTCTAGCGACAAAGCTATCATCAAGAAACACTTGGGTAACCTACCCTCTCTCCTGGAAATCCAGCCTAACAAAATGATAATAGAGGCTGCTACCCTGTTCTGGGATCGTGAAAGGTCCATGTTCCGCTTTGGGAACATCAAAATGACGCCTTTAATAGAAGAGATAGGAGGGCTGGCTAACCTAGTATGGGAAACTCCAGGGTTGTTGATGCCTGAGAACTGCACAGGAAAAAGTTTCCTCAAAATGATGGGCCTGAAAAAGGACGCAAAATTGGTATGTTTAGAGGATTCGTACATTCCTTTTGACTACTTGTATGAAAGGTATGGCTACAGCAAATCATACCGTACCTACCATGACGAGTTTGCTATCACCTCTATGGGACACGTCCATCGCCAAGTGTTCGTGTTTATGGTTTGCTTTTTGGGTTTGATCGTGTTCCCGATGAAGAAGGAAAGGATCCATACCAGGCTAGCCATGGTAACTAAGACCATAATGGAAGGGGTAGATGGGAAAGACTTCAGCAATGTGCCCATGATCGTTGCAGACATATATCGGGCCTTAGGAAGGTGTCAACAATGAGCACAACATTTCAAAGGTTGCAATTTATTACTTCAACTCTAGCTCATGGAACATCTCCAAAGAGGCGAATACCTACAAGACATTTACCGCAGAATGTGGGATGACCACATCGCTTTCCATCACCCAAAGCGAATGAATTATATCCCCAACATGTTCGCTCAGCCTGAAAATGCCGAGGGAGTGGGTTGAGATTTTTTATAACTTGACTGAAGAGCAGGTTCAATGGATGTTTGAATGGTTTCCAATGGATGAGTTCATCATTCGATCCCGAGACGCATCATTTCTGATACTGATTGGTCTAAGGGGGACATACACTTACGTCCCTCTTCGAGTTATGAGGCAAGAAGGAAGGAAGCAAGTTATCCCTAGGGTCGAGAAGATGAGCCATCTTCGAGCTAACTTTCAAAATAATGACAGTCCTCACAAGTGTCAAGCTCAGCACCTGTGGCACTACAAGATTATACTTGAGAAAGACACCATCGAGCTAGACAGATATCGTGCCGATTGTACACTTTTCTATCTTGGTTGGTTAGAAGAGGATTTGGGTGGCCAGAGCAAGTCGGGGTACGTCCGAGGTCACAGGGTTATAAATGAAAGGGCGGAAGCACAAGTCAAATACAACCAACTGCGCAAAAGGATCCGGGAATATGTGGATGACCACCACAAGATACATGAGTCCAACAAGAAACTGATCGAGGAATGGAAGGACATGTCTATCAACGCCAACAAGAGGCTGGGGTACTTGGAATGAGGTATAGTCGAGCTGGAAGAAAAGTTCATCAAAAGAGTCGAAGATTGTTAGAAGGCTGAGGGAGCTGCAGGGGGATACCTAGCCAGAACCTACCTGTTGCTGGGACTTCGTGAGCTGGGAAAACTGTACAAGGAAAACAAGAATGCCGAGTCTGGGGAACGTCCTTCTGGGACCAAGTAGATAGGAGTGTCTTTATTTTTCTATCAATGTAATAAGGCCAATGGCTATTAGTGACTTTTATTTTTCGTCTATCGTTTTGGGATTTGTCTATTTTTTCTTATCAATAAAATGAGGCATTTAACATTATAAGTTCTCCAAATCAATTTGTCGCTAGGCCTAGCTCGGGCACAAAAAGGTTCCCAACTTAGGACGCGCTTTACATTTTCGCATTATGTGTTTAAATACCGCAATATTCTTTTCATAATCCTCACTGACTTGGTTACCTTTTATTTTTATTTCTTTTTCTTACTCCCCTCCCCAAAGGTTAGTTCGGGCATTCTGGCATCATCAGCCTATCGCACAAGATCCAAAGGCCCTCCACCTACTCCTCCTCCTAGTCCTCCTAAGGGCAAAGACAAAGGCAAAAGTAAGATGGAAGAGTCCAGCGACACCAGAAAGGAGAATATAATTGAATGGGTAGAGGGCACTGACGGCCGAGGTATTTAGGTCCTGCATGAAAACATGTCACCAATTGAACAAAAATTGCTGAAGGTTTAGGAAGAACTCGATCAAGTCCAGAATCTGGCCAACTTGTCATTTTCCCTCAACGTCCCCTACGTCAACCTTCCAAATGCTCAAAACCCCCCACCTCCACAAAATATCCCAAGACAACAAAATCATCCCGCACCTCACTATCACGTCACTCCCCCAAAGAACCATACTCTCCCGACGAAATGCAATGCTTGCGACACCTCAAATAACACTCTACTACTCATCCCAGAACCTCAAAACCTCATAAAGGACCATTTCCACACCTATAACAATCCCATCTATGTGGAAACCGTGACCCACTCCACTCCGCCTATCTCACAGGCGTCCGAGTTTGACAAAAAGGACTTACTTATCAAGAACCTTGCCGAGGAGCTTAAGAAACTGACCAACCGAGTCCAGGGTGTTGAAGGAACCAAAGGAATTGAAGTATTGAATTATGAAGACTTTTGTATCAAACCTGATGTCGAACTGCCTGAGGGGTACAAACCTCCAAAGTTCAAAATGTTTGACGGTACTGGTGATCCGAGAGTCCATCTGAGGACCTATTGCGACAAATTGGTTGGCGTTGGGAAGGATGAAAGAATCCGCATGAAGCTGTTCATGAGGAGTTTGAAGGGAGATGCACTATCTTGGTATATCAGCCAAGACCCCAAGAAATGGTCGAATTGGGTAAGTATGGCGTCTGATTTTATGGGCAGGCTTAGATTCAACACAGAGAACGCACCAGATGTGTTCTACATTCAAAATTTGAAGAATAAACCCACATAAACCTTTCGCGAGTATGCTACTCGCTGGAGGTCCGAAGCCGCTAAAGTTAGACCTGCGCTAGAGGAAGAGCAGATGAACAAGTTCTTTGTCCGGACTCAGGACCCGCAGTATTATGAACGATTAATGATGGTTGAAGGCCACAAGTTCTCCGACATCATCAAATTGGGTGAGCAGATTGAAGAAGGTATTAAAAGCGGTATGGTTACAAATTTTGAAGCCTTGCAAGCCACTAACAAGGCTTTACAGTACGATGGTATGTCTAAGAAAATATACATGGGAGCCGTAATGATTGCACAATGATCCAAATCCTTACCCAAATACCAAACTTATCCAACACCTCCACTCACATACCAGCCAACCCTGAAATACCAAGATCCACCACCTTCCTACCAAGCACCCTCACCAAACTACCAAGCTCCACCGCCCACATATCAACCTGCTTCGCCCAGGTACTCACAACCCGCTCCCGTTTACCACACTTATAATTCCCAGCCATCCCATTACCAATCACCCCCTGCACGCCAAAACTTCCTTAGACCTCGTCCTAATTTTGATCGCCACCCTCCGAAGCAATACACCGCCATAGCCGAGCCCACTGACCAGCTGTATGAGAAGCTCAAAGCTTCTGGTTATGTCACACATATCCCTGCTGCCACCCCTGAGAACCCTTCTCTATGGGTTAACCCAAACAAATCCTGCGCATACCATTCCGGCATGAAAGGACACACCATCGAAGAATGCCGCTCTCTGAAGGAAAAAATACAGGCTCTCATTGACAACAAGATTATTTTGGCAAAAGACCCCACTCCAAACGTCCGCGACAATCCTATGCCAGACCATAAGGGTAGAGGTATCCATATGATTGAAATAGAAGATGATTGGGATCCCGAGGGGTCAATTGGGTTGATCGCAGAAGGCGATGACCCAAAGAAACCCGCAGTCACTCTCAAACCGATCATAGTCCAGATTCAACCATCTGAGGATGCTGAGGTGAATATGTCTATACCATTTGAGTTTGAAGCAGCGCCAGTTGCAAAGTCACCAGTGCCAATTGAAGTTGAGTTTGTATCTCCAGCAAATGCGCCGATACCATTCGAGGTCGCAGTCTTGCCACCCCGAACACACATTCCGTTTGAAGTAAGGATGGACACACTGATTCCAGTGGCAATGTCAACCACGCCACCCTTCTATTCAAACGCTATCCCTTGGGACTACACAGCCGAGGTGAGAAGGAAAGGCAAGGTCAGGTCTGAGGAAGCTATCGCATCAAGCAAGCAGGCTGCCAACCGACCTCCCCTTATCGAAACAGGTCCCGATGACCTTTGGATAAAGGTACAGGCTAAGGAATATTCAATCATCAACCAGCTGAACAAGACACCGGCACAGATATCCATCCTCTCTTTGCTGCAGAATTCTGAAACACACAAAAATGCTTTGTTGAAAGTGTTGGGTTAAGCCTATGTGCCAAACAACATCACTAGCGGGGAAATAGCCAATATGGTAGGCCAGGTACTGGAGATTCATAAAATCACTTTTCATGAGGACGAGCTACCACCTGAAGGATTATGGCACAACAAAGTGTTGCACATCACCGTGCAATGCGAAGATCATTTCATCACAAGAATCTTGATCGATGGAGGTTCCAGTCTTAACATCTGTCCGTTGATAACACTCAAGAAATTGGGTAAAGTGATACATGAGATAAGGGATGGAG
Source organism: Nicotiana paniculata (assembly GCA_005239505.1). NCBI lineage: Eukaryota > Viridiplantae > Streptophyta > Magnoliopsida > Solanales > Solanaceae > Nicotiana > Nicotiana paniculata. The sequence goes on from ML347536.1 coordinate 17,627, forward strand.
CGATCAATGTGAAAGCCTTCGATGGTTCTCAGAGGTCCACCATGGGGGAAATCAGTCTATGTCTGCAGATGGGACTGACTTGGTTCGAAGTGGATTTCCAGGTGATAGATGTGACAGCCTCCTACAACCTATTGTTGGGACGGGACGACCCTGGATTCATGCTGCTGGGGCCGTAACGTCAACACTACATCAGGCGGTAAATTGAGTGGAACCACCAAGAGGTGATTATTCATGGTGACATTAGCAACACCATTTATAGTCGTCAAACTATTCTGGTGATTAACGAAAAAAGGAAGATAGGCGGGGGAACTTACCACCACATTGAGCGGGTCAATTCTATTGACAAAGACAAGTGGTGGGATAGCAAGATTAAGAGCATCCTGAACTGGAGAGGATATGAGCCAGGCAAAGGGCTCGGTAAGAACCTCCAAGGGATCACAAAGCCTATAAAACTCAAGAAACATGGTACCACTTTCGGTCTAGGGTATGAGTACACTTGGCAAGAATTCAACGACTGGTTGCCACCTTGGCGTGGTCCCTATTACCCTTTGGAGCAGCCGATACCTCATCTTGAGAAAAATTTCAAGCAGGCCGACATTATTTACGGATCAGACGAAGAAGAAGCACTTGCAGCGATGAGGAGTTTGTTCCTAGAGGACGAGGATATGGATTGATGTGTTGTTCTCGAGGAGGAAAGGGAGGAAGTCCCTTCCGTACAGAATGTATGCAAGGGGATATATCTCAAGAACTGGTCTATCAAGACAACCAAAGCCCGACGAGCCTCGGGGTAGAAAGGCTAAAACAAGCATTATTTACTGTATTATTTACTAAATGATTTTCCTTTTCCTGCATTTTTCAATTTCTGCACTAAGATCTTCAATGTTCAAAACAGTTATTCAATTCATCAAAGCATCTTATAAATTTCTCTTACGAATCCGATATTTATTTCTATTTTCTTCTCTCATTACTTTATTTATACAGCATTACTATTACTTGTCTTGATGAACCGATGACTGTGACATGCAATGAGACAACGCACAAACGGACATTGATTCAGACGAAGACGACATACCTGACGAGATTGTCAAAGAAGTTGAGAACTTTGAGAAAAGACCTAAGTCCAACCTGGACGAGACTGAAGTTATCAACCTGGGAGATTCAAAAAACGTCAAGAAGACTCTCATCTGCATTCATTTGTCACCATCAAAAAAGAAAGAATACACGGAGTTTCTAAAAGAGTATGAGGACGTATTTGCATGGTCGTATGATGACATGACTAGTCTAAGTACGTCTATTGTGGCTCACAAACTTCCAACCAAACCAATGTGTCCACCGGTGAAACAAAAGCTCAGAAAGTTCAAACCCGACATGAGTTTGAAAATCAAAGAAGAATTACCAAGCAGATCAACGCCAAAGTTCTCCGGGTACTAGAGTACCTGACATGGTTAGCCAACATTGTACCTGTACCAAAGAAGGACGGGAAGGTCAGAGTCTGCGTCGACTACCGGGATCTCAACCAGGCCAGTCCAAAACACGACTTCCCCTTACCTAATATACACATTCTGATTGACAAGTGTGCCAAGCATGAATTGGAGTCCTTCATGGATTGCTTCGCCGGTTATCACCAGATTTGGATGGATGAGGAAGATGCTGAGAAAACGGCGTTCATCACGCCATGAGGAGTGTATTGTTACAAGATGATGCCATTCGGCCTAAAGAATGCAGGGGCGACCTACATGAGGGCCATGACCACCATATTCCATGACATGATTCACAAGGAGATCGAGGTGTACATGGATGATGTCATTATCAAATCAAAGAAAGCTGTTGATCACATGGAGAATTTAGGGAAGTTCTTCAATAGATTGCGAAAATACAATCTGAAACTAAACCCCGCGAAGTGTGCATTTGGGGTTCCTGTTGGGAAGTTGCTGGGGTTTATTGTAAGCCGCCGGGGAATAGAATTGGATCCGTCAAAAGTCAAATCCATTCAAGAACTACCACCACCAAGGAACAAAAAAGATGTGATGAGTTTCTTGGGGAGGCTTAATTACATCAGCAGGTTTCTAGCACAGTCTACAGTCATCTGTGAGCCAATCTTTAAGATGCTGAAGAAGGACGCTGCGACCAAGTGGACCGATGATTGTCAAAAGGCTTTCGACATAATCAAGGAATATTTGTCAACACCGCCAATCCTAGTACCACCCGAGCCAGGCAGACCTCTGTTACTCTATCTTGCCGTGTTAGATGGAGCTTTCGGTTGCGTTCTGGGGCAGCACGATGAAATGGGAAGGAAGGAACAAGCTATTTATTACCTCACCAAGAAGTTCACTCCATATGAGGCCTGATATTCTCTATTAGAGTGTACCTGTTGTGCTCTAGCTTGGGTCGGCCAAAAGCTGAGGCATTACTTCTATTACTACACAACATATCTCATATCAATGATGGATCCATTAAAGTACATCTTTTAGAAGCCCATGCCCACTGGCAAGCTAGCCAAGTGGCAAATCCTGCTGAGCGAATTCAACATTGTTTACATGACTCAAAAGGCAGTTAAAGGACAAGCTCTGGCAAACCATCTTGCTGAGAATCCCGTAGACGAAGGATACGAACCCCTGAAAACATATTTTCCTGATGAAGAGGTATCATTCATAAGAGAAGATATTGCAGAATCCTATGATGGTTGGAGGTTGTTCTTTGATGGAGCAACAAACTTCAAGGGAGTCGGTATTGGAGCAGTCCTAGTATCAGAGACCGGTCAGCATTATCCGATATCCGCCAAACGCAGGTTCCCTTGCACCAACAATATGGCCAAATATGAAGCCTGTATCTTGGGGCTCAATATGGCCATTGACATGAACGTCCAGGAGCTGTTAGTGATCGGTGATTCAGAACTAGTGGTACATCAGGTACAAGGAGAGTGGGAAACAAAGAATTCCAAGATACTGCCGCATCTGCACCATGTACAGGAATTAAGAAAGAGGTTCACAATGATAGAGTTCCGGCACGTCCCCAGAATCCAGAATGAGTTTGCCGACACATTAGCTAATTTGTCCTCAATGATCCAACATCCGGACAAGAATTTCATTGACCCTATTCCTATAAAGATCCATAATTAGCCAGCTTACTGTGCCCATGTCGAAGAATAAGCAGACGAAAATCCTTGGTTTCATGACATCGATGAGTACTTGGAAAAAGGAGAATACCCCGAGCTTGCAAATTCCACTCAGAAACGCACGCTTCGGAGATTGTCCAACAATTTCTTCCACAACGGAGGAATCCTGTATAGGAGGACTCCCGATTTGGGGTTATTAAGGTGTGTTGATGCAAAAGAAGCATCAAAATTGCTGAAAGAAATTTATGATGGGACTTGTGGCCCACATATGAACGGTTTTGTTCTAGCAAAGAAGATACTCCGAGCTGGTTACTTTTGGATGACTATGGAAACGGACTGCATCCAGTATGTTCGGAAGTGCCACTGCTGCCAGATACATGGGTATATGATAAAGGTGCCTCCAAGTGAGCTCAATGCAACCAGCTCACCATGGCCGTTCGCGCTTGGGGTATGGACGTTATTGGACCAATCGAACATGCCGCCTCCAATGGCCACAGGTTCATTTTGGTCGCCATTGACTACTTCACTAAATGGGTCGAAGCGGCCTCCTACGAAGCAGTTACTAAGAAAGTCATGGCCGACTTAGTCCGCGACCACATTGTTTGTCAGTTCGGATTTCCCGAGTCAATCATCATCGACAATGGTTCTAATCTCAACAGTGACTGGATGAAATCTATGTGTGAAACTCTCAAGATCAAACACAAAATTCCACAGCATACAAACCTCAGATGAATGGAGCCGTAGAGGTCCCTAACAAAAACATCAAGAAGATACTAAAGAAGATGATAGAAAGGCACAAGCAGTGGCATGAAAATTTATCATCGCTTTATTGGGATACTGATGCGAGACTAAATTGCATAGTTTAACATGTGATATACCTTACATTTTATGAGCATTAATGATAAAATTACACTTGTTATGTGCTTAATGGAGTTTATTTCATGTGTAGGTGAATTGGAAATGGAAACGGAGCTAAAGGGATGCAAATACGTCAAAAATACGCAAAAGGAGACGCCCGGGCGATAGCCGGGCGTTTGCCCCATGAAGCCTGCCCCCCCTGGCGTTAGGGGGGCATTTACCCCCATAAATCCTGCCCCCCCTGGCCTTAGGAGGGCGTTAGGGCCATAACGCCAGTCCCCCCCTGGCGTTAGGGGGGCGTTAGATCCCAAACGCCAGGGGTCTCCAGTGTCGCCCAAGTC